>CAJNIZ010003113.1:35470-61792 GCA_905231905.1 Symbiodinium pilosum | reverse complement strand
ATGGAAAATGACATGGAAGCTACTAATTACTGCTAGGGTTTGTAGGGTAGGTTCGCTGAACAGGGGGACCCCAGTGTAAACCCATAAATACCATTGTCCTTATTATCGGGACCTTTAAACTGGTACGCCGAATTGTTAGGAACCCCCATATCATTTGAACTGAGCGCATTTCTTTTTTTTTCATGTTGGGTCTTGTAAGCTTTCTGGTGCTCTGGCGGGACAATGTTCACCGTGGGAAGAGGTGGGTCTGAGAAGAGGTGCAGAAAGGGTCCAAGAAGGTCCAGGAGCTCTTGGAAGGTGCTAGTAGGGCTGAGGGTAAGGTCAGGAGATGGGTCTGGAAAATTGGTCTGGGTGACGAAGTCTGGGGGGTTGGTCCAAGGGATGGGTCTGGAAAATTGGCTGGGCGATAAACCTTGGAAATAGAAGAAAATAGATTTAAAAGATCTAAAAATTCTCATTAACTACAAAGGTTTGTTGCTTTGACATTGAAACCCTGAATCCTAAACCCTAAACCCTAATCAGCCATGCAGGACTCTCCTAGGAGCAGGCATCCCTTCATCTTTGCCGAAGCCAAGGCCCTTCTCCTGCATCCGCAAGTGGTTTTCGGAGTTCCCTCAAAGCAGTTTAGGGTTCCGGGTCTTGGGACGTTATGGGACGTTGTCAAAGCAATCCCTACATGATTTTCAGAAGGCCGCCAAAAAAATCATATGCTCCCTGCATATCCGCTGCCCCTCTGAGAAACCTTAACGGAGTTTACAAGGCCGTAGGGACTAGGGTTCAGGGCTTTGAGGCAACTGATTCGGCAAATGATTTGGAACTCTAGTTCGACTTATAAGGCAAGATGAGCTTCAGGGCGGATCTTTTTGTCTGCCGCTATGGAAAATGTCGCTGTTGGGCGGGGGGGAGGGGGGGGGGTTCAGGTATTTCATGAAAAATGGGTGGTCGGTGGTATTGAGCTGGCCTGTCTAATTTGTCGGGTGTCGTGAGGCATTCCACGTCAAGAGCAGCAGTTCATAAGTTGCTAAGTGCCATACAGAACGGATCGCAAACGAGTGCGAGCCTCCCCGCGAAGCCTGCATTCAACACACAAAGGACCACCTTGTGCAGTTCAGCAAACACACAGTCTCTCCTGAACGAACTCCGTCAATGCCATGGCACAGGCAGCGGACGCTATGGAGCAGGTGCTACAGAATTGGATGTTCGTAAAGGGGGAGCTTGAAGGTTTCAGGGCTGTTGATTCTAGATGATTATCATGGCGGTCAAGGGCTCGGCTGTTTTTCGTCATACATGAAGCTCAAGCCATCCCAATATGTTAACTGTTATATTGATCTTGGCAGCCTGCCATGGGAATGGATTTGTATTTTGCCAGTGGACCATTTGACGTCGTCGAAGTACGACACAGCATTGAGTTTCACATAGATGAGAGCATGCTAAACTGCGTGCATCACCTATGGAACTGCATGATGTTCAACAGGTACACCAAGCCCCTCCAACAGTCAGAGTTTTGTTTGGTCCTTTCCATGAACAAATCAGGAACTTAGACTCCAAGACCTCAAACACCACTGCATCCTATATGACGTCATGCATCTTGCTATGGATACGGCGAATCTTGGTGTGAGGGAAGGGCCAGCAAAACGAGATGAAGGAAACTGTGCCGGCAGTAAACTTCCCGTTGCCTTGCAACCCCTGTTCCTGATGTTGTCCCATGGACTGAACTTCTCCTTTCAATTGATGTTGGTCAGTTCCGGTGGCTTTGAATATTGGATAGATGAAGCAGTATAGGAGGCACACAACAGCCCCAAGCCCCAAAGTGAGGTTCTCAATACAGCAAAACGGGGCTTGCAGGAAGCCTAAGCCTGCCTTAAATCTATTCAACTTGCACAAATTTCAGAACCCATCCACCCCAAACCCGACAAGCGGTCTGTTCTGTGTCGTTTAGCCAGGTGAAGACCCTTCGGCTTCAGGCCAGTATGGACATAATCTCTCATGACCCTCTCTACTTGGTGCACGTTAGGGATCAACTACGCTTTTGGGGCGTAATTGGACGGTTCCTTATATGGGATACTTTCATGCTCCTAGGGGAGGGTCAAGGTTTATACCCCCCGCTGGGAATTGTGGTAATGCAGAAGATTTTCAGGTATCGCTATTGATACAACAACGGCGCGGGGTCCAAAGGATCAGATCCCGCTATTTCGTGCAGGAACCTTCAGTGTGGCGGGGGCTCCCTCTCCAAGATGTTTTAGTCGTCTTGCCGTGCTGTTTGCACGTTCCCTTGCTGCATTTTGGTTGGCCCCCACAATGTTGGAGCCGGTTTTGCCTTGAGGTCCGCCATAATGAGCTCCTCGGGGCCCTCTTATTCAGGATCAGGAGTAATGATGTGAGGTCCGCTATAATGTGTTTTGATTTAGGGGCCCTAAACATACAGGAAAGATTCACAACTCTCCTTTTCAAATCAATCCACAGGGACGGCAGAACCGTGGGACGCTAAGGGCCCTTATTGAGGGACCTTAATTTCTTTTTTTCTGAGGGCCCTATTGTCAGGGGGGGACCCCCAAGACTAAAGCAGGTTCAACATTATTCAGGATCCTTTACGGGTGCCTGTAAGTTGGGACATATCAATTTGATTTCTTAGTCGGACCCCAAGGCCAGTCAGAGCTGTACTGTAACATGAACAAAGACAGATGGCGCCCAACAACACAAGTATGCATCACCTGAATGATCACGTGAAAGCTTACTGCTTCTCTTGCATGTCTGCATGGCTTGATACGAACTATGTGTTTGTTATCCATGCTCGTCAATCTCCTCTTTCTCCTCCAGTTGCTGCTCCTCGCCCTCCTCACTACGTCTTTGCTTCCTACGACCGAACGACTGCCGATGCCGCAACAGCATCTGGGATCCACGCTCCAACTCCCACGTTCAAAATGCTGTCTCGCGGCGGCGCTGATGCCTTAATGCTGCAGCACATCGCCCTTCATCTGTATCTAACACTTCTGAAGTGACCCACAATCATGAAGCGCTGCTTCACGTTTCAGCTCTTCATTCAGCACATGCGGTTCAATATTGCGAGTGAAGTGGTACTTCTCATATCCTTTCACCCTTGTGTAGCTTACAGCCCTCAAACACGACAAAAGCACAAGGACCCTGCATTTTGGAGATATGGCATGGGGGGGTTCCTTACCAGCTAACATGCCATGTGGGATACTGTTATTTCTTAGGAGGACCCCCACCCTGCAATAGTGGTATAATAAGAATAGAAGAGGACCCATATATAATCCCTGTTATCCCTTACAGTCACTATTACTGGGTGGGGGGTCCACCTAAGTTATTTCCATGCTGGCAGGCACCGAGCAGTCATTCCAGCAGTAGCAGCAGCAACACCGACAGGGGAGTTCAGTCTGCTGCCTCAGCAAGCCCCAGATGAGCTACAGTCTAAATTCCTTAAAGGGGCCATATAGGGGATTATATGGGGGACTACTATAGGGGCTATTATGGGGGATACTAGGAATTTAGACTGTAGCTCAGATGTTTGGGGGCTTTGTGTGGGGATAAATGATTTTCGGGAAACGTTGCACCTATCTCTTTCCAAGAGTGCGCTAGAAGGACTACAGAGCTCGGAAGGTAACATCTCTCACACAATTTTGTCTTTGACAGAGCAACACAGCAAGCTGCAGTGTGAAAGAGTTCAAGTTCACTAACAAGAGTTCCATACTCACAGGCTGCAGTATAGAAGGCTATGAGCCTCATCGTGGCTCAGGGTTTTTTCTGGTCGCAAAACTGACGTCCCTGACTTCTGGAGAGCCTTTCATGCCATAGAGCGGCAGCAGGTTTGTTGAAGGGTGATTGATTTGGGTTTGGATGCTTCTGGGCGGCAATCACATTGTAATCCTGTATGGCCTTGGAAGCAAAAGCTTAGTCTCCCAAAGAATACTTACCGCCAGCCACGTATTGAAAAAGATGATGGTGGGCGCGTCTTTTGGTTCAGCATTGAAGGTGTGGCTGCGGAGTTAAAGGTTATATAGTTTGGGCCATGAGTCGTGCGAGTCCGGCAAAGCAACTTGGGATCCAGAAATGCGAACGAGGCTGCACAAAAAAGTCAGCCTGAAACATTTTTGCCAGTAGTTCACAAGCTGTAGCTACTACATTGGAACCCCTTTGGCCAGGGAACACGTATCCAAGCCTTATGTAGTCGACCGAAGAACGGACTGCTCCAATTCTGGAAGTGCGGGCTTGTGCCATAGACAGGTCTATTCCCAGTTGCTCCTGAAATCCACAGAATGAAGTTCTATCCATGAAGCGACTTGCCTAGCTAGGGGCCAGTGCTGTGGGAGAGTTGCAGCATTTGGGCTAAGGGCTTTGCTTTATCGATGCTAAGCTGCAGCTGATGTTCCACAAACTGCCTCAGCAGGGAAATTCCGCGTGTGTAGCAATCAGATCTTGTCAGCCACCCGTTTAGTTTCAGACTCTGAGCCCTCTTTTTTTTGCAACCGACTACATCAAAAACAGCTTTCCTGCGCATCATGACATTCACGGGAAGAAAGACCCTACATCCTAAACCCTACACCCTGAACCCTAAAACTTCAACTCTGGACGGAGAATTATAGAGCCACTCTGACTTGGGTCACGATGAAACCTGACCTGACAGGCGCAGGTTCCTACAGGAAAGCTCGAAAATACAAGTGGCCTTCAGGGTTTACGAAGGGTTTAGGGTTTAGGATTTAGGGTTCAGGGTTTAGGATTGAGGGTGGAGCAGAGACAAAAGTAGGGTCTCTTTCTTGGTGCACTACATATTGCTGGCCGTCTTATATTGGGACCCACAGAAAAAGCGCAGTTTTGACAACATATACCAGGTTGATGTCCATTTCTCGTAGGGGACAGCGGGACTTTTTCCTGCTGTGTTGCAGACCCCAATCCCTTGCTGAGCCCCTATCTGAGCCATAATCTAAACTCCTCCAAGGGGGGTTATATGGGGGACTACTATAGAGGTTATTGAGGGGGAGTTTAGGAGTTTAAAGTATGAGTTATATAGTATTAGAAGATCAAGTCTTAAGCCTAAGCTCAGGTTCCACAGCAAGGATCGCCTGGCAAAATCTTGCCTAAAGCCGTGGCGCTCGATCGGGCCCCACGCGATTAGGGCTTCCAGTTTCCAGCCAATTGAGGTTCGTCAAGGGTGGGTTTCTCAACCCTAAATCCCTAAACCCTACTTGAATATGGGGTGCTATAATGAGGACCGTACCGTGTCAGACGCAAACGGTGACGAAAAGGGTTGAGAGCTGCCCACATGGGAGTTGCAGATATGGTGTCTGGGGTGTTTTCCAAGCCTTCACGAGGAACTTTAGTTTGGCAAGGCTGAACTGCGATTGTAAGGATGGCAAAAAGTTTCTGCATTCCAAACCACAGCCTGAAGTATGAAATAGATTCCTGGCTCTAGGTCCGACATGGAAGACTGTACGGTTTAGCGTTTGGGAGTGTCAATGGTTTTGATACTGGCATAGATCTTTTGTCCTTCAGCTGGAGGCTCTACGACTAGACGAATCGCCTTATACAACGAGCTGAAGAGCTGCCTTATGTCCCAAAGTTTCTAGGGGGCCATGTATTGGCGTTATATGGCGATAATGGAAAAGAATTTGGAAACTAAGGGGGTTATAGGGGTAATATGGGGATTATAGGGTATTATTGGGGTTGAATAGGGTTAATGGAAAAGAAAATCGAAGCTATTATATAGTGCATACTTAGGGCCCAAACTACCTACGTGGGAAGGCCGTCGGGCGCTAAGTATGCGCGATAAAACACTTGGAAGCTTTTGGGATTTTGGGCTGCCCATAAAATTGGGATGGCAAGCTGTCAGGACTGCAAGACTTGGGGTAGCTTTTGTCATGGATTGGGTTTAGGGTTTAGTTTCAGGGTTTTGTGCTGTAATCCTACCATACATACGCCCAGAGCAGAGCTTCACAAATTAAAGCTCTACATTTCATGATATCTTGTGATACAGCTTAGGTTTTGGGGTCCTTTAGCATTAACCTACTCATCATAGCACACCCTCACGTAGTATCATACTGCAGTTTCCCAACACCCGAAATCGTTACCTCTGCACGCAAAACCCCAGAAACCTTCCTAGGGCTTCCCTTTTGCTCCAAAATGGGTATGGCCCTGAGATTAGGCCACTTGAAGCCTTGATCGGCAAGAGTTTCGTCTTCCCTTCGGGACGGCGCGGCATCTTGGCCTGTTTGGTGCAGAATATTTGCCTGGGCTCCTCTTATTCTGGGATCCTCGAGTCTCTGCAAGCAAGAACTGCCAGTAGAAGAAAGAACAGTACCCCCGTCCCCAAAATGACGATCACCCTACTTAGGCTTTATTTAGGATCTATTTTGGGGGAGGAGGCGGATTACACTGTTTTATTGGCTTTTTGAGCGTATACGGGGTGGAGTCTTAGGCGCCTATTTGTGCTGAGCCCGAACAATGGTTCGTACTGACGTAATCGCACCGCGGGGAGACGCACCAGCACAAGGATACATCAGCGTTGATGGCAGGGCCCGCAGTTCAGGGCTTGCTGAAGAACGCAACAAGAAGGATCTGATTATTCGGTTTTGCAAAAACATTGGCTCAAATTGTTTTTTCTGCCGCACTGCGTTGTCACTCATAGAGCCACTTCGAGAGTTCGTCTATGCCGCCGCAGCAAGCAAGATGACTGAGAGTATGGATGTCCCTGGCAACCGCACGCAGGCAAAGTGGATGTAGTGATGGTTCTGATGGACGCTTTCAGAAACCATGTGCAGGCAGGGTGGATGTTCTTATGGTTCTGGTATGGATGCTGCGCCCGCAGGCGGGGCAGGGTGGATGTCAGTTTGGTTCTGGCATGGATGCTCTGGGGACCGTATGCAGGCGGGGTGAATGTCATTATTCATGATTTTGACATGGATGTTCACCCAAAAGCGCGAGGCATGGTGGCACCAACCACGTATTGCTATGTAACACTCTTGCAGGCTTGGGAAGCAATTGTATCAAGTAATCAACCCCCCACCAAATCCAATAGAATGCATCAAAAAGCATCTATACCCCATTAAAGTACAGAAAGGGAGCCACAGTATCATGGGACATTTTGTTGCTAGGGCAGGCGGGGTTTTACAAGTCTATAACCATTGGGCATCGAGTTGTGCCCCAGATCCAAGCTGATTTGTCCGTCTTTGGAGCCCGCCGTTTGAGCAAATCCGCAGATATGTGGGTAGTTCCCAAAATTATGGGCCTATTGGGAGTTATAGATTCTTTTACGGCACCTAAAAAGTAGGGTACGAAAATGAAACCCACATGAAGGTAGCCTTACGGACAATTTATACATGGGGGGCTGATAGTTGGAGACCACATGGGACCCAAGGGAACCTTCGGGCGGCCAACAAGAGTCTTTAATCATTTCCGTATGAGAAAAGTTAGGGGTCCTTTTTCTGGCGATCCCCATGATAAGGATCTTAATGCATTGGGGTCTCTATGGGGTCCCTACTATCTGAAACTATTGCGGGCCCCTTGAAGGCAGCCTCAACTACAGCCTGGAGGCTAGCGCTAAAGTTGAAGCCCAGATGCCAAACCGACCCCATACCGCAGATGGATCGTTTCCGATACCATGGCCTTTTGAGGATACCCACTGTCGTAGGACACTTAATATTTCGGGGAACAACAGCAGGGCCCTAATTGTGAAAGCTAGTTAGATGCCAATTGCAAAGCATTCTTTTGCAGATTGCGAATCTTGTGACCCATCCACTCGTCTTGCTGCCAAGACACTATAACAGCCCGTCTGAGCCCCTTTTTCTCCTAAGCCTTCTTAATCCCATCATATTTACGCAAGCAGGGTCCTCGCTCAGCCCAATATCCCAAGGCATGATAATCCCTATCGTACCCCAAGACTGGAGCCCTGTGTTTGGATTTAGCCCTCTTTGGAGGGAGCTGCAACAACCAGCAACCGGCAACCGGCAGCCAGCAATTAGCACCCTGCAGCGGCGGCGGCGGCGGCGGCGGCGGCAACAACAACAACAACAACAACAACAACAGCGACAACAACAGCGACAGCAACAGCGACAACAACAGCGACAACAACAGCGACAGCAACAGCGAAAAAGGCAGCTTCCTCCTACTACCCCTACTACTATGACCACCACTACTGCTACTGCCTTCCTCTTCTGCTTCTCCTACGATTTCTTCTACTACTAAAGCTGCTTCTGCTTCTGCTACTACTACCACTACCACCACTACCACCACCATGACGAACACTACGACTGCGACGAAAACGACGGGATGTTCACACATGACGGCGCTTTCCAGCATTTGAGGCCAACTTGGGAGGTATTTGTTGGACATGTTGCGGCGCAGCTTGCCCTCCCAAACATCCATGCTCAAGGCCAAATTCTGCTGCACATTCTTGTTTTTTGGGCCTTGAAATCACGAGCTAGCCAGGAATGTTCCTAGCCTTCGTTACAGCACATTGCCGCACCATGAGTTTAAACATGGAAACGAAAGAATCCTGGATGCCATGACAGCACAGATGTTAACGTATAGGTCATTTGGACGCAAGGGAATGGATGCCTGGCCATCACGGGTGCTAACATCTGGTTATTCATTCGGATGCAGGAAAATGGATGCATTACGATGCCCCCTAAATCCCCTGAACCCCCTCCCCGTGCGAACCGCAGGCACATCTAAATCCTCTACGCTACAGCGCACAGTGCATATCCTCTAAGCACATGAAATCTCCTGAACCCCTGAAGCCCCTCAATCCCTAAACCCCGTGCATCCTGAACTCCTAATCAGCTTGACCTAAATCTCCTAAACCCCCAAATCCGAAATCCCCTAGAATCTTCTAGAATCCCCTAGAATCTCCCAAGTCTCCCACACCCACCAACATCCCCTAAAACACCCTGAATCCACTCAACCTTGAACCCCAAATCCTAGGCCCCAAACTGTACTTATAAACCCTAAGCCCTGAACCCTGAACCCTAAACCCTATTCAACCTTTAAGTACCCTAAGCCAAGGCAGCCGCCTCTCCGACCTCATGGTACTTTCCTCAGGCTTTGGGTTCTTTCTAAATGTGCCATAAAAGGGGATTATATAGGGTTTAGGCTCTAAACTCCTTTAAAGGGGGTTATATAGGGGATTATATAGGGTTTAGGGATTAGGGTTTAGGGTCTAGACTCCTTAAAGGGTAGAGGGAGTCCTATAGGGGATTGTATAGGGTTTAGGGATTAGGGTTTCGGGTTTAGGGTCGAAACTCCTTAAAGGCTTAAAGGGGTTGTACGGAATTTTAATAGGGGAGTACTATAGGGGTCATGAAGGGGGATACAGGAGTTTAGATTATGACTCAAATGTTTTGGGGACCTACTCGATCAGGGCTTACAGGATTTCAGAGTTTGGGAGGGGGTTGGGGCGGATTTCGAGAATTCAGCGGACATATTAGGGTGTTTGCGGGCTGTGGGTTTCAGTTCTGGGTTTCCATGTCTGCGTCCTAAGGTGTTCAGGCTGTTGGGATGAAGGTCCTGACATTCGGAAAATTGAGAATCAACTGGAAATTCTGATTGAAGGTGGGAACGGGAAATAGGGTCTATATGGGCTTAGACTGGGTCACTGTTGGATTTGGTTTTCATACTTATTAAACTAAAATCCAAGTGAGAAGTATGAAGTTGAATTTCTCATATAGCATCCAACAAGGAACCAGGACAGGGAGCCCTGCCGTGAACCGAACGCTACAAGTCAAGCATGCTGAACCCTTCAATTCAATGACAAGTTGACATCAACCACAAATCCCAAAACCCTGAACCTCATACCCTTTTAGATCTGAGGCCAGCACCCACAAGGGCCGGCTCCTCAGAGTTTTAGAGAGAGCAATGGGTGGCAATGTTTGGGATTGTGGTTGCTGCTTCTGCGTGTTAGAACCGTTGCTGCTGGCGATGCGGTCCTTCTTTGCGATTTTTACTCCGAGGGCACCTTGCATTTATGTAAACCGTTTCTTGATGTTTCTTGTGTGCCAGGTTTTAGAGGTTGGCCGCCATTGATATTCCTGCTGTTAAACAGGAAGGAACTGGCAAAAGCAATTGGTTGGCCAGGGTCGTATCTATGTGCAGTGTGAACAGGGCACGTGCATGCACGCTGCGAAGTTCATGAAGATCAGCATATGTTGCTCACAGAACCATGCGCGAGCTCATGCCAAGTTTGACGATGCTAGATACAACATTCAGCCAGGAGAGGCATGTAATCATGGCCGAAAGGCGCGCGCCTGTGTATGTGCTTTCCTCACATTATGTGAAGAGCCACTTGCGCGCAGTACTTTTTTTGATCACACTTAGCGTCCTCGTCTTCAGCGTGAGCGCCATGTTTTCGTCTCATCTGTCTGAAGATGCATTGGCAGCACGAGCTGATGCTGACCGACCGGGACATGGCCCAACGTCTTCAGCAATGACATCCGCAAGCGGGGGAAGTGCCAGAACTGCTTGTACAGTTCACGTCCATGGGGCCGGTGACACCAGCGGTTATGTGGCCTATGGAGTTGAGCGTGTTCGCAGTTTGCAGCCATCTTTGAGGGCCAACCCTTATCAAAAGATTAAGGTGCAACCCCATGGATCCGGAGGGCCAAAAGCCAACATTGTGAGTGAAGAGCTGCTGTCAACCCTGGACAGTTTGAGTGGCCTCGCAAGTCCCCGGGTGTCCGCAAGCCCTAGCACAGACGTTCCAGAGTCTCCAGTTCCATCATCGGATTTCGAAGATGCAGTACACGAGCGGCAGCTGCACAGAAGGCGAGCGTTTCAGTGGAGCGCCGCCGCTGCAGAGGCAAGCCGATGGTGTTCAAGAAATACTTGGAAAACACAATGCCAACCCATTGCTCTCTCCAGGACCAACAGATCTATGAATTGAATCTGTACTATAAGGAATTGAGGGGGTCTCAACAACATTGTGCAGATTCTGGGACATTTCTGGGATGAATGTTGCCATTTGACATTTGTGTTCCCTGATCTCGGCGCCAATGTATATCCAACAGACCCAGACGGCATCGTCAGCTACATGAAGCAGCTTTTGACAGCTTTGAATGCCCTCTGGCACCGTGAAATCATTCACTGCAACATAAAGGGCGGCAGCAAGCCTAACGCAATTGTTGACTCCACTGGCCGGCTCACACTTATCGATTTGAGTCAGCCGTGCGACGGCATGAACTCATCGACCAAGACCTTGGGCCGACGTGCATGCTAGATGAGGTGCTGAACTACCGCGGCAACCCGCATTATGTGGCCCCCGAAGTGATGCGCCGACAAGACGGACAGAGCCTCTATGGTGCGACGAGGTTTGGTCGACGGCGGGATGTGTTCAGTGCAGGTATCGTTTTTGCAGAGCTACTGTTGGACGTGGACCACATGCTGAGCTATGATGTTGATGATGATGGCGCAGTTTATGACGAGGACATAATTGAGGCTCACGACGCCTTGAGGCAGCGCTCATCAGCCATGACGCCTGTCGCTGCCTTGAGTTGCTATGGAGAGTTCGCTCTTCCTGACGAAGCCTTCAATCAAGCCGCGGCCGATCTAGTTGTGAAGATGCTGACTTGGGACAGGATCTCCCGTCCCAGCCCAGAGAAGCTTCTGCAGAACCCCTTTTTCTCGAGATTGTCCTGACAAGCATGCCGGACAAAGTTTTGATCAGTATCATGGCTTTCGATTGCGGAAGCTCCTGGGAGGAGCAAGCTCCAACCTACTTTGGATTGGCTGGAGGGAAGTCGCTTGAGTAGGCAAAATCCGAATCACGGATCCGCGAAAAAGAAGAAGGCAACATGTGCACTTTGTCAGTGCTTCTCGAGCTTCCGATTGACAAACAGGTGTTGGTGCCAATGCTGCGTGCGCATAGTGGATCATGAAGGTGCTTGTCTAAGGGATAGTGGGATATCCCCGATGCAAGTAGGATCCAGAAGTGGCATATTCTTAGCTAGGATGTTTAAACACAAAATCGCTGCGCTGCGCGTGCAGTCAGTGTTTGCAATTGGTGCTTCCGTGGTTGTCTGTTTTCCTGTCAGCACTCCCCTCGCCTCACCCCCTAATGCCCGAATGTAGAAGCCCGAAGAACTAGCCAAATTGTACCCGTACCCTTACACTTCTTGTAGGTTAAGCCGTTAATCTAACGCAAAAGCCTGATCCAACTGTTAGGCCCCCACCCTAACTAAACCCTAAATCCTAAATCCCCCTACATTTCTTGGTTGTGGCGTTGTTGAGTTTCCCGAGGAAGCAAGGCCAATGCAGAGGTGCAGCCAGCTGTGGCGTCGGACCAGGCCAGAGAGCAGGAAGCTGATGGGGCTTAGGGTTTGGGGTTTAGGGTTTGGGGTTTCAGGTTATGGTTTGGGATTTCGGGTTTGAGGTTAGGGTTTGGGGTTTACAGGCTTTGGGATGGTTTGGGGTTTGGGGCTAGGTTGTGTGGTACGGTTAGGGGGGTGTTCTGGGTTTCGGGTTGGTTGAAGCTCCAGGAGTCCAGGGCTTACGGCTCGGTATACATATATATATATACATATATATATATATGTATACGTGTTTATGGGAGTCACCCCAATGATAAGTAGGCTTAAAAGCCCAGTTAATCAACAACTTTAAGTCCCGTGAGCTTCCAAGTATACCTTGCAGAGGCAGACCACGAGGCCACCTCCCACACAGCCTGGGAAGCTATCAAGAAGACCCATGGCTTCGTGATGCATCGATCCCAGCGGGGGTACCTTTTTTGGGGAGTTATAGGGATTATAGTCTTACGTAGGGGTTATAGAGTTTAGACTGTCCCAAAATTACGGGTTGGGGGTTATAGGGATTATAGGGTTATGTAGGGGTCAACACTTACTCATGCTCTGGAAACAGGGAAACTACCCTATAGGGATCCCTTCAAGCATTCCCGACTTAGGAATAAGGTCTGGCCTCGGGACTTCCAGGGGGCATCATCAAACGAATCTCTCCAAGAGTTCATGGTGTAGGTGCTCCGGTTGGCTCTGCTAGGTATTTTGAGGCTGTAGCATCTACCAAATTTCTGGAAAGATGGTCATGCTCTCTATAGGCGTCCTTCATGTTGAGGCTCATTTCTGGGTTCCTGATTATCAAATTAACATGGAACCCCACAAAGGGCGCCATCAAGACTACAGCCCTTAAAGAAGGGAGCCACATGGGGTTCCAGGTTAGTTTGGGGGGCGGGTAGCAAGCTCAGCTAGCTCCATTTTTTCGGGAATAAGTGGCTGGGCAGCGGGGCGAGCGGCCAGCTTACGAGAACCAAGCTGGATGTTTCAGCATGGTGGTTTCTATGATCACTTCATATCACTTCCCCATGTCAGGTGAGTGCAATTCGTGTTTTTAGCTGCAGTCTGTTGCACGAAGAGTCTCCCAAAAAAATGCCCCTGTAGTAGCCCAACCCAGTCCTGAAAATTTGGCAGCTTACTCTGGGTGTTGGGGTGGCTGGGGGCCGCTTACCTTAAGGTCTGAATTTCCCAACTTCGTGACATTTGCGCTCATAACAATATGGGGTTCCCCTACAAGGGGAAAGGCAATCGAAGTGGACGATTTGGTTGGGCCTGGGATCTTTTTTCAATTTGGGGATTTAGAACCACATCTCAAGCAACTCCACCAGTACCCGGAGACTAGCTGACTAGCTTGCATCATACGAAGATATGGAAGTTTCCCACAATAAGGGGACCCCAATATAGGCCCCAATGTATTGTAATCCTTTTCATGGGGACCCTTAAAAAGGTACCCCTAATTTCAGGAAACCCCCATATTTCAGTGATTCCTAGGGACAATCTAGTCCCGGACTTGATCTAATACCTTACCCCAGACTAACAGGGCACCTGAGAAGGGAGCCTACATGGAAAAATGTCACTTGAAAAGATGGCTGTGTGGGGTTCCATGTTACATTTGGAGAGGGTAAACCTGCACCCCAGGCGCATAATGAAAGCCCACGCAGAGGTCAGCTACTTATGACAAGGAAAGGGCGGTAGCCTACTCAAAGGTTCATTCTACCTATTTCAAAAAAACAGCCACACGTAATACGTAATTGAAGATCTTTGTGACTGTTCTAAAAGAAATCGACAGGTCAGTTACAGGTACACGCATAGCTGGGATCGTCCAGTTTGCAGTGATCACTTGGCAAGGCCTTGAACTGCAAGGTCTTCACCATCAAAAGTTTAGGCTGTAGATTCTTGACTTTGGATTCCTCTCCGAACGCGGATCCGGCATTAGTTAGCCCACCTCACTTTGGGAGTAGTAGTGTAGTCAAACTCTCGTATGCTTCACTGGTCTTGCGCATGAGGCTGCAAGGCCATTGGGGTCCTCCACCCAAGCCCAATTTCAAGGGCAAGTCTGGTTGCTGCTGCATAAGCTCCAGGCACTAGCTGCCACCACTAGCTGCGATGCTTCAGTCCTCAAAGCCGAATCCCTTCTTCCTTACATTGCGAGGCTTGCTCACACATGAGAACACGATTATGAGGTTGGAGTGCTTTGAGCCTACTGCTCGAGTTGCTTTTAGGCTACATTTACAGAAGTAGCACTGGACATGTAAAGATGCAAGAACGCACAACTCTTTTGCAGACGGCCCTTGTGCACGACTAAGGTTGTGCCAGCAGCGGCTGTAACCTTAGCTCAGGTCAAAAAGCTCGCTCAACCCCTAAGGACCCCAAAATGACCAAAGCACCATTTATAGACGCTGGGATCCAAAATAGGAGTTATTTATAGGCTTGGAATTTCAAGGAATAGCTTAAAGAATTTCTTGAAATCATTGAACTCTTTTTCCGAATCATATTTGGGTTTCATCATGCTTCTATAAAAGTATGCGGGCCAGGACCCGTTTTGGCTCTCTCGTAAATCCGTGCGGATGGCCCCTTTCCTCTTCCCGGCCTCTTGGTCAGGAATTATTGAAGATTTTCCTCAAGAAGCCTAGGAACTTGCGGAATTCGCTAGGATTGAAAATTCTGGAATTTTGAGAATTGCCGGCTCTACATCAGCCATTCTATAAAGCTAGAATTTTTCGCAACAAAACCACCATGCACGGCCAAATGACCTATTCTGCCAAACCTATTTCCTGTTGATTTGCCTCTCTATATCTCTATCTATTTTCGATCTTTCCGATTGAAATCAGATAATTCGAATTCTTCAGATTTATAAAGATTGATAAAAATATCTATCTCAGATAGCAATACGGCGGCATAATGATATTTGAGGAATACCGGAGGTATACGGACGGGGAAATGATATGACGGGGGGGAACGATTCGGCGGCGTTGCGGATTCGGAGATATAATTTTCTATTTACGATGAATCGTCGATCATTGAGAATAATATATATATATCTTATGATATAATCGAAATATTTATATCTTCTATATACGTATGGTTTATTGGATCTATCTTTCAATATATATATATATATATTTGATTTTATTTATAGAATTTATTTCTATTGAAAATGATGAATTTATGCAAATATCATTTTTCTGGAAAATTTCTATATCATTTTTAGAAATATTTTCAAAATTTGGAGATCGTTTTCTTATAAGATTATATATTACGATATTCGCATATCTGATATATTTTGAAAAAATAATTTGATAATAGGACGGATATTCGTCTATAATTGATTGGATGAACTACGAAAATCAAATCTATTTTCTATCTAATAATGCTATGAATATTATCCGAATGATAAGAAGAAATAGAAAATTATAATTGGATTATTTATTATTTTTGAGAAATATTATCAAGGAGATTATAATATTTTTTATCATTAATTCTGAGAAGGCATGAAATATGCGGATATATATATATTTATTGAAGATTATGGTTTCATATAAAAAATATAAATAAATAGAGAATTCATCTCGATAATATATAATATTTCATCATATAGATAATTTGATTCTGGGATTTCTTATTTGAATCTAACTGTCAACTTAGAAATGAACTCTTGACCGCTTTATTTTAAGATATATTTCTTTTGATATCTCTAGACCGAATATAAATGAATTCTGCAGGATTCGGTCTTCAATTCTAGGTCGGGCGTTGAAAGATCTCAATTTCAATATTAGGTATAGAAAGGGGAAGGGTCGGGCGTTGGCAGAACGTTATCTGGAGGAATTGGGGTGTTTATTAGATTATTATAGAAGATTGATATAAGATTCGTCGATGTCGTCGATATTAAAATTATTTTCATATTCGAGATATCCTCGAAATTTCGTCGATTTATTTTATGGAAATTTGATCAAAATTGCGTACTTCGGCTAAATTGGATCAATTATAGGGGATGATATCAAGGATTTCTATATCAATTCTATAAATATACGATTTTCAAGCTCGTCTTATTTTGAAGAAAATCGTATTCTTGCGCGGAACGCCTTGAAGAATTTGAAGAATATCGCGCTTGCATTCAGAGCATCTTGAGAAATTCGAAGAAAATTGCGTAGGGAATTGTTGGCTTGGCGGTCAGAATCAAGGTATTGTCAGGCAGGTATTGCAGGGAAATTGGTGGGATTGGTTATATAATCAGCTATCGGAAATGAAGATCTAGAGTAGAATCTTGATAGGAAATTGAGGAATGAAGTCGCATGGCGATCGTTGCTAGGATTTTTTCAGCGGGTCAAGAATCGAACGTTATCATGATATTATTAGCAGGGAATTATTATTGGGGATAGGGGCGTTATCGTGAGGATATTGGAGTTGCTGGCCCGAGGGCCATGGGTCAGGAAAAATCAAGGATTGCTACGGCTCTTGCCATGGGGACAGGAATTTTCAGGATGCTATATAGGGAATTATCGTAGATAGGGCTCAAAAATAGAATCTTCGTAGATATGATCTTATCGAGATATATATTATCATTATCGGCACGTGGATCAAGATTTTCCAAATATTATTGATAAGGCAATTTCGATAGAGCCAATATTATCATGACGTTATTATCAGGGAATGAATATTCTTTCTTGGCGTTATTATCAGGATCTTCTTATTAAGAATATTATTATCAAGAATGTTGATATCAGAAGATTATCGCCAGAAGAATTATCTCTAGATTGCCTGGGAATTCTTATCAGGGAACTATCAGAACGATATTCTTTATAGAGAGATTATATATTATCAGGGCATTGATAATAGGATATTATTGATAGGAGATTTTCGATAATAGATTATTCTCAGAAATTATTATTATGAGGAGCGCTATTGCCACCATGACGATGGGATGGTCATTTTATAGATTGGGCGAGAAAGATATTATTCGTAGTCTGCGAAAGAAGTCTTGCCAGGAATTTGAAATAAGGAGATCAATATTCGTTATCAAATCATTTTAGGGAGAGGGATATTGCTCAAATAATATTGAAAGAGCGTTTTATAAAATTATATCAATATGCAGATCCTGAAAAATTACGGCATAGATCAAAGAGAAAATATAATGATGATTTTATGAAGATTCAAGATTTCTTTATTATTTATCTAGATCTATCCGTCGATAGAATCGACGGATTCTCTCTATATATAGAATAGAGATAATATAAATGATATATATTTCTAGAAAAAAAATAAAATAGATCTTCTCATAATTCTTTTATTGAAAAGATATCTTATAATATTGATTGAATTTTCTATTCATTTAATATCATTCTATTTTGATTTTAGAATAATAGAAAAAATAGAATCGAATCTAGAATATCTCTTTATAATCATTGCTAAGATTTATCGAGATCTTCAATTATTATAGAAATTTGATTGAGAATTTATTATTTCTATTATTTAGAAGAATCTTGATTTTTATGAAGAAGATCTTCTTATTAATGAAGATTCAATTTTAGATATAATTTTTCATTTCTTTTTCCGAAATATGTTTAAAATATTCGAGAATAATTCGTATATTATATATTCGAGATATATTTTCAAATTGATACGATATATTATAGGATCAAATTTATTTCTCTAGAAATGATCTTAGATCTCAAGATTTTAGAGCAGGGTCGATATTCCTTTTCATTCTATTGAAAATATAAAAATGAAAATCTTATCTATATATATATATGATTCTATATATTTAGAATATATATATATATAAATTCTTTCTTCTATTCATATAGAATCCCGTCAGAAGTCGATCCAATATAAATATGATTATTTATGAAATCAATATATATTTATATTATCATCATTCATAATATGAAAAATTCCATTGTATAATTCTTGCTGAAGATATGAAAAAAATCAATTGAATTTAATATATCTAATATATAGAGAAAATAATGATTCCAAATATTATTAGATATAATAGATCGAAATGAAAGAGGAGATTATTGATAATCTCCTTAATTATCCATCGTAGATTCTTTAGAATAATTAATAATCAAAATGAAAAATCGATAGAATTCCATTCGAAAATATAAATTAATGATTTATCTAATAAGATACCTCCTTAATCAATTCTATTAATTCAAATTATCTATTTAAAATTATATCTAATAGAAAATGATTTTTTCAAAATAAATTATATCAATATTTTCAGAGATCGATGAAAAATAGATTTATTAATAATTCGATTGATGATTTATAATCTATCAGATTCCTAGATATAGAGATAGATTAATAGATTATCAATCTGATAGATAAAGAAAATATGGTAATGAATCTACGGATGAGATTTCGTTGATAATAATATTATCAATATATTCCCAAATATTGATAAATTATAAGATCATCTAATGAATGAATAGATAGAAAATATTCTGAAAATATTAGAATATTAATATGAAATATAAGAATTAGATTCAGAATATAGATTTTGATAAATAGATAAATCATCAGAGATATATATCGAATTATATAATAATTGGGATTCCAATAATAAATAGAATGCAGAGAAGGATTTAATCGTATCATCTATATCATATATATCAGAATATCCAACGTTTAGAATTTAAAATATGAATAATCAGAAATCGTATGAAAAAGATAATTATATCAATCTAAGATAGATATATAAAATTTCTATATTCTAGATTCAAATCCTAGAATTGAAATATATATATATATCTTCATTCATATGTATCATATATTTTTGAAAATTCGCCGTAACTAAGAAGAATATTTTTTGAGAGAAATGAATTATTCTAATGAAAAAAATATCTCTATAATATTTAATTTTACGGAATATTTTAATTCATCGAACGAAGATAGTTCAGAATATATCAGATCATACGAATAGATAACGAAAAATTTTCGTATATAATTTCTTATCAACATAGATAACTTGATTTAATCGATATATGAATAGAAAAATAGATAATTGAATTCTTATATCAATAAACTGATCAAATAAGAAGACGAATAATCGATAATTCATGAGTATAATATTAAACCATAATATATCGATAGATTTCATATCGTCGAGAGATTAATATATTCGAGAATTCATAGAATCGATAAATTGAGAATCCGAGAGATAGATCGCTGAATAAATTATTAGTCCGATAGATTTTCTTTTTTTAAATATTTTGCCAATGCGATTTATAGATGGAGAGATAGATTCAATGAATATCATCAATAAAAAGAGATAGATAAATTCAATAGAAGATCGACGATCATTGCATAGATTGATAAATCGCAGGATTGATAAACCAGAAGAACGACAAAGCTCAAGACAAACCGACTGATTGACCGTCAATCCAACTTGATAGCTGGAGCGGAGTGGGCGGAGGCAAGGGAGGTGTATATAGAGCCATATTTAAGCCTTGTATTTACGTCCTACAAGTCCCACGGATCCAGCAAGTTATTTGAGAAAGAAAAATCAAGAAACCTAGCAGACAAGCACAGAACAAAAAAAATGTGTATATGATCTTAACCCAAGTGGTGCTGTAGGTATTCTGTTTGCAGGTGCTCCACACGATGACATTGAAGATTATCGGGAAAGCTTTCCGAGCATCTTCAACTCACCATCTCCGCCGACCCACATGTCAATTGAATTCACCGATTGAGTTCTATCGAGGCCTGGACTAAAGGGCAAGGGTTTAGGGTTTAGGGTTCATGGATTGAGGATCTTCAGACAACGTTTCCTGGCATCTCTATCTAACCTTCAACCCTCGTCTCAGCGAGGTTGGATTCAATAGGCAATGCCTTTAACATTCAAATCTCGACCCATCTGAAAAGCATTCTCGCTCAATCCTCAAGATGAGCCATCCAAACGAAAATCCAAAATCAATCCGACAAACGAACACGTGTCACTGTGCAGATCATATGTACGAAGGGTGCATGCGGGCTTCTACGCAGTACCATATACACACAGATACCACAGTAGACAAGTCCTGACGACAAGATGTATACATATGTATATATATGGGACGAATTTATGAGAACGTTACGCGTATGTTTCTCTGCCTTCAGCATCAGAACTCGTTCCGAAAAGTGGCGCTCTGGTTGCTACAGTGAGCTGGCTGGCTACAAATGGGTCTTGCCCAGGTAGTCTTCGAGTGGCTTGGCAATGCCACGCTTGATGTCTCTGTACCTTGGCAGAAACACAGATGGGGGCTTCTAGAAATTCGTGGTCAGTCCTGAGATAGGGATTGCTGCATGTTGGGGGCACAGAATGAAACCCTAATTCTTGAAAGCTACCGAATATTCCTAACGCTTCAGCCACCGTCACCCTAAATAGTGAACTCTGAGGCATTCCTGAACTGGGCGTCCATCTTTGGGATCCGAAACGCCCCAGAAGCAAGGGTTTAGGGTTTAAGGTGAAGGAATCCCGTACCCTCGAGGGCAAACTCCTAGCTCTGCTTTGAAGGCTTTGCATATGTGGAACTGCTTTAAATAGCTCCAGCCTCAGATGAATAAAGAAGGGATTTGGGACACTGCAAGTACAGGGTTGGGGTTACCATGGGTTACCGAATCCCCTAAACCTAAACCCTAAACCCTAGAATCAATCAAACTCCCTGCGGCCATGTGGCGTTGGCATCCTGGTCCTCTTGTTCCAATCCCTTGGATTGACGAATCTCTCCTTGATCTGCTGCATCTTCTTCTTGTGCCTGCCATGGGTTCAGACTTTAGGGCTTAGGGTTTAGAAGGGTGGAGGTCTGAAGCCGCTGAGCTTTTGGGAGTCTGTTTCATGCGTGACGTCTGCGCTGTTCCGAAATTTGGAAGTTGTCAAGGGAGTCTATTGGAACTATGTGGGGCATTTAGGAGCGTAGGATTGCGTGTTTCTTTCCAGGCCGCACCTGCAGTAGCTGTGGTACACATGGAGGGATTTCTGCTTCTTCTGGTGGATGGCACAGAAACAACAAGACGTCGAAGCCTTTTGCCCCCAATCATTTCTTGACATGACTTTTTTTGACGACATTCGAGTCAGGCCCTCAAAAAACTTAGTCCTTCCCCCTTCATCACATACCCTCAGAGCCCTTATCCCATAGATCCTAGTGAAGAAAGCCAGGAGCACTTCTCGCGCTTGATGCGCAAGCCGCCGGTCCAGGACTTCTTTCCACGCTTCACTCTCATCTGTGATTCGTACCTTCAGTGTCCGAACATGCTACCCATGACTTGCAGAGTTCATGGGCTTGCAAAGGCCTGCTGCCAACATCTGAGGGGAACAGCTGAGGGGCGGACTCCTTCATCGCAGTCTCCTAGGCCGGGCTGTTTCGCGGGGTGGCTTAATCCTGAAGAGAGGGGAAGTCATCCTGTCCCTTGCCCACATATCATGTTATCACGCAAGTGGGAGGTCCTACAAAGAAATCAAGGCTTGTAGTCATGTAAGGTCTGCCGCGCATGTAGAAACTTCTCCTGAAGCCGCTTTGGAAGGAACAAAAACTATAGTATAATAGTGTATATGTTAGGGTTCATATAAGGTAATATAGGATAATGGAAAAGAACATGGAAACTACTATGGTCAAAACGACGAAGTTGGGTGGTTGACGGTGCTCAATGCTGTCAGCGAACCCATCCCCAACCTCCATGGAATGAGCCTGAATTCTCACCTCAAGCTTCAGCGCTACGCTACAGGGAACCTGTAGCCCCTGAATGAGTGTCAGCCACCCCGCGCACTGAATCCACTTCACCCCAACCTAAGCTGCAGCATCCTTGAAACGGTATAAGCCCTACAATCCCTTCATAGCCTCTGTCTTACACTAGAAAATTAGCAACCCTTGAAACTGAAGACTTGTATGCTAGAACTATAAGTGCCCAAAAAGGTGGCCGGCATTATAAATATAGCAGGGCCACTAGGAACCCAAATGCAGGGACCCCCCAAAGATGCCGATTCCAATTGCTTGGATAGCGCCCCAACCTACTGTAGCGATTGCAGTCATTTATACGAAGGGGCATGATGCTTGACAAGTGCAATATTCTGGGACTACTTTAGAGTCGTAAATATCCAACCTCAAATCCTAAACCCCAAGCTCTAAGCCCAACCGGTTGCAACCATGCTGCCGATGCGAAGACTTTACCGGCGGTTCGGCTCATGTGGAAGTGCTCTTCGAGCCAGTCAGCCTGTCGGTCAGAGAGTTGAAGGTCTATAGGGTCTTCGGGTTGAGGCCATGTAATGGTTTACATGGCCTCAGAACATGTTGCGTAGATTTTGGGGGATGAAGAGAAAGGAAGCCACGAAATGAACGAGAAATGCACGAGTGCTTAGGAGAAGGCGGGGTCCACTGAATTGTGGTAACAGGGTTTTTTTGCTCAGGCAAACCGCGCGGAAGTCCAAAAAGGAGTTCCTAGGGTCCTCTCAGGCACCCTTCTCCCTTATGCTTCTCACCTATGCCTGGTTATGCAACAAGTCAGTAGGGTATCCCAAAGCCCCTTCTAAAGCAACAGAAGCGCCGGCGCCTTCACCCCGAAGTTGCCACCAACCTTTCGGATGGTCGACCAGCCGCCTCGAGCAATGTTGATGGATGCACATGGGGCTGTCTCAAAATTTAAGGACCCTTGGGCTATGTAGGGATTGTTTTGGGAGTACATGGGTCCCGATTTAGGGCCGATTTTGACCTTTCGGGAGTTGTAGGATTTGCTGAGAAGTGCAGAGGGGTTATGCAAGTCCTGTCTGCGAATTGTGCCTAGACGAAGATGATGCAGTATTTTGCGCTCTACACCCCAGTACGGTTCAAGGTGCAGGGTCCGGGTTGAAGCTTGAGGGACCAACATCCTAAACACAACCAATTCAAAGAAACGTGAGAGCCATGGTGTAAACGCGCTGGAAGGATGGCTGCTACTGCGAAGCATCGTAAACATCACTCTACAAGGCAGTGCCGCCCCCCATAATGCGCCCAAAGACACCCACTGTCAGTTCTGCAAATTGGCTGCCCATCTGCGGTAACCTCAAGTTTCGGAGATTCTCCCTACCTTCCGTACATCAAACAGCATTGGTTGCTTTAACCATAATGAAGGGGTCTAGATCTCTCGAAATGCCTTGAAGTCACATTCGTGCAAGCCCGATAACAACCAGAACCATCAACACTGATTCCGCAGGCTTTCTCTCCAGCCCATATGGAGCATTCCTACAAATGGGGTACGTTTTTGGGAGCCCCCCATAATGAGGGTTTTAGCATTTTCGGGTCTATAGTATGGTCCACCTTTTGGGAAACTACCATATGGGGGTTTCTCAGTTGAGGCCCAGATACCCTAAACCCTAGCCTCTGTCTAAGAAACCATGCGCCCCTAATGTGGGCCCTTCACCCTAGGATCCTTATACACCTACGATATGCCCTATACGTACACCTTAAGGGGACCTAGAATCCCCCTACCAGAGCTAAGGGCCCACTTTGGGGGCCCATACTTCTAACCTTTTAGTCTGGTCCGGCGCCTTGCGACACGAGGTAGTCGATGATGCTGGTTTTGATCTTGGCATTCGAAGGAAGAAGCAGGGAGGGTGGGGGAATACTGTAGTGTGCCACATGAACACAGTCTAAACTCCTAGTATCCCCTTCATAATCCCTCTAATACTCTCCTATATAATCCCCTATATAATTACTATAGCTCATATGGGCTTTGGGGTCTTCAGGGTTTAGTGGGTGTTGGGCTTTATAGGGCCTACGGTCTGAGAAATGCCAGATGGCAGTCACGAAGCGAATGGAAGTTTCTCAAAACTGAGGCCCCAAGCAAACCTAGGGTGCGTCAATCCCCCACACAGTCATGGCGGGTACCGCAAGGGCCTATTGTAGGTATATTGGTAAGGCCCTACTAACTCCAAATTACTGAGCTATTACGATACGGGGGATTGACCTAAAACCTAGAGATATATGGTCAGGCGTTCCTGGCCCTGCCCAAAGGCCCCCCCCAATAGTGTGGTCAGGCGGAGGCGGGTGAGCGCGGAATCTCCGTAACCCTCATCAAACCCGAAACCTGAAACCCTAAACTGCAAACCCTGAGCATCGTTATTTGCAGACGTTGGCATTTCAAAGGACCAACGCCCGCAGGAACGCAATGCTTGGAAGACGTCTTCATTGTAAATGTTGTCAATTGAGGCATCTGACTCTGTCTACCCGCAAGGTGGTCTATACCTGGGCCCTCAACTAGGGATAAGTGAGCCCACCCTAAATATATACCATATACCTACAGGAACCCTTTGACTACAAGATGTCAATTTCCAGCAGTGGTACGGATGATACAGTCGAGGCATGATCCTCTGGTCGATTTTTGAAAATCTCCAATTTCCCATGGGGGGCTTGCATTTCCTTGCAAAAGCCCAAGGATGCATTGCTCAGGAATGATGATACCGCTTGACCATGCGAAGGTGTTATCAG
Source organism: Symbiodinium pilosum (assembly GCA_905231905.1). Taxonomy (NCBI): domain Eukaryota; class Dinophyceae; order Suessiales; family Symbiodiniaceae; genus Symbiodinium; species Symbiodinium pilosum. The sequence goes on along the minus strand of CAJNIZ010003113.1, from coordinate 37,065 downwards.
CAGATGATAGGGGTGCTCCTTATGGCTTTAAGAGTTAGGGGATTATGTTTAGACTGTCAAAAGCAGATGGTCTCGGTCCTATACAGGGGTTACATACATTGTGCCTTGTGAAATTTTTCGAGGGCTGTAACCATCCTTGGGGATGGCTACAAATAGGGGGCCTTGACGTGAACTTCAATAGACCGTGGCAATAACCCTCACAAACAGGACTTCCGATATGGGCCCCTAGTTCTGGGAAACCTCGCTACTCTCTAAACGGTCACCCCAAACTAAATAGTGGCTTCCATGTTATCTTCCATCATCCCTATATAACCCCGATATTATGACTATAATCCCTATACTTTCCATTTTCTTTTCCATTATCCCCCACATCCAAACCTATTGCCGCTCTAAGCTCCCATCGTCGCTGGATGTCAGCTGGGTAGCCACAGCTGCTGCTGCACCTCTTCTTCCACAGGCCATGGGTTTAGGGCGCTAGGTCTCCCTTTAAGGGTTTTAGGGTTTAGGGTTTAGGATTCAAGGCTTTGGGTTTAAACCCTAAACCCTGTTGGGTATAAGGTTGAGAGGATCTTGGCATTTTGTCTGCTTCTTCTAGGCTTTCGGGCCGTACTTTCATGCGGAGGTTGTTTTAGACAGGTATTTTGAACAACTGCCATGTGGCTTCTTCACGCGAGAGTATACCGCAAGGCCTCGTCGGATTGCTGTTGCAAGGCATCGCGGAGCTTGGGCTACAAAGAGTTTCGGGTTTAGGGTTTTGGGGCTTGGGGTTTGGACTGTAGCTACTGGGTTGCTTTTCAGGAACTTAAATTAAGTTACCATAGTGCGTAAGTAGTAGGGTTTCCTTATTACAGTATCTGAATTTAAGTTCGTTAACAGCAACCCAGGTGACTTCTCAGTACCTACCTACCCTTAAGCCGCAGTCTGCTTATTCCTGTTCCAGAGCTGACTGTTCCTCCTCCAATCCATGCCGAGGCCGTAAATTTGAGATATCTGAAGACAAGTTGGACATGCTAAAGGGCAAGCCAAAGGATGACTGAATGTCTGGATATGCAAAATGCTTCTACATTTTACCAGCAAACATGGTCTGGATGTGTCATAGTTGTGGCCTAACTGCCTACATGCAGTGCGTCTAGGCTCTTTCCCACACGGCATTTGGGCCAACGATTTCAGATGCCCTCCACTCTAAACCCAGAGCGGTGGTTCCTTTTTGGGTTTAGGGTTTAGGTACTTTCGTAAGATGCCTCCTATCAGCATTTCTCACCATCCGGGTCTTTCTTGTCTACCTCTCCGAATCATAGGGTTCTTATCAAAGGGACCCCCAGGAGGCTTCCACAAGATACTTATATATATATACATATATATATAGAGCAACACATGGTAGTTTCCATGAAAAGGTATAGTAGGTATCATAAGGACCTCCAAAAAGGAAGCAGGTTGATAAAAAAAAACCTGGGTGTTTCAGGGCTTTTTCAGGATTTTGAGAGTTTGGAAGTCATCTGCGGAGTGCTCCAGGCAGCGATTTTGGATAGCTGTCAACAAGTTGCTGGGCTTGTGTACTTTTAGGTATGGGGAACATTCAAACCATAATGTCGTAC
>CAJNIZ010003113.1:19124-29174 GCA_905231905.1 Symbiodinium pilosum | reverse complement strand
GGCAATGTGACTCCACTGGCCGCTTGTGCGATGATGTCGTCCTTCTCAATCCGCTGGATTGAACTCATTGCAGGTACACCTATCCGGTGGCCACTTGCAGCGAGACATAAGCTCACACAAATGACACCACGCAATGGCATGGTGTCGCGGAGTAGATAACAAACAACAAGAAACTGCTGAGTCTTGATCACTGACTGTCGCAGCATTCGTGAACTTCAAGTTGAGCTGCGGTTACCACTCCCACATTCTCTCATGCAAAGTCCCTGTTCTGGGGGACCTTCGTATGTGCTTGATTGTGCCGTCGGGTGAAAAAGTATGCGCTGGAACTTAATTCTAGTGCTTCTGAAGTCCAGAATAGCAATATGATAGAAGAGTAGGCACACGCTAGTCGCAGCACCATCTTTCCACTCTGTTCTCGATGGATTGGACCAACGCCCCTGCGCAGCGATCCGGGTGTTTTGTGTTGCTTTGCCTGAACTCTGGCAGGTTTGGGGGCCTATAAAATTCAATCTTTATGGATTTATAAGGACTATATAGTGATTCAGGGTCATGAACAAAAATCATGTTCGAACCTTCCCCTGTGAAGTCATCACAGCCGTGAGCGAAGCTGCACATGCTGTGCGTTGCGGCACTATGCTCCACTTGTTTCCTGATGTCATGTCATTCCATTCAAAACTCCCCTCATGATAACGCCTGCCCACATTCCAAAAGCCGGAACTTGAATTTGGAGGTGCCCAAGTCTCATGTCGATTCCGCATACTGCGGAAAAAAAAACAAAAAAGAAACCTCAGTTTGTCTGTACACCTCAAGAATGCAACCTAGCTGTTATAGCCCGCATTATATGTCGACTCCTTTATTGCAGTATTGCAGCAGTCACGCCCGGCAAGATTCCAAGGGATCGTAATTTTGAGCGCTGAGGCTGAATTTCCACAGCTTCCCTGGCCAGAAGGCTTCGACAACGACCAGCTGATGATCACGAACAAGCATGAAGCCCCGAACCCCTGGCGTGTGACAGGAATTCCAAGCATTACGGCAAGGTCAGGCCTCTTCATCGACTGATCTGGCATGCTGCGCAGCCTTGCCGGGGTTCAGAAGCAAGGGGAATCCCAGCAGGGAGAAGGCTATGCAAGTACCTTTTTTGAAGTTTCCAAAGATTCTAAGAAAGGGATCTCAATATAGAGCCCAAAATACTATAAACCCTAAACCCTAAACCCCCATAACCCCTTTCTAGTAATCTTATGCGAAGGCGCAGGAGGTGAAGGGGGGCTCGCAAGAATCCAGGTCTCCACATGGCAGAATCAATAAGGAAGGGAGCTCCATCAAGCCGCCTCCTGTTTTTTGTTTCACCTGCCTTCCTCCGCCAACAGGGATCTCTCTGAGGCATGGTGCTATTGATCTTGTAGATGCCGAGGGGTTGGCAAACGGTTTGGTTATAGCGTTCCGGGGTTGAGGATGTATGAAGTAAGATTGTGTCACCTGTTCTGAGGGCGAGTCAAATGGAAGGGACTATGGGAACTTACATGGAGGCTGGGCTTATACAAGGATGATAGCGATGACTGCCTGTACTATGGTCGCAGATCTAGACTTTTTGAATGCAGCGATCCTACCATGATAGGCAGGACTTTTTGGTTCTGGATCCTTTCTGAAGGCGACTGGATCCAATCTGCCCTCGCAGCCAAGACACCTGTGCGAAGCGGGTATTTCTCAATGTTTCTACACATTTCTATGTATGTACGTGCATATATATATGTATATAGACCTCAAAACTAGGTAAAATAGCCGTTATTCAAAATACTTTTGGGGATCAGGTATATATACACACATTCAATCTACTCTACTCTTCTTTCGAGATGCCGGACGCACCCTGCCTTGTCATTGAGGACTGGTGCCCCAAGCCTGGGTCGTAAGCTCAAGGGCAGGGTGTGAGGTTTGGGGCTTAAGCTTACGGTTATGGGCTACTGAGACCCCCCCCCCCTCCCTAATACCCATAATTAGTGCCTTCAGCCCAAAATCCTGCGTACATAGGCCATGACTTTGGGGAATTATTGGAAGCCTAGGTTTAGGTCATGGTTTGGGGCTCTGATTTTTGTTTCTAGGGTTTAGGCTTTGGGGTGTAGAAGGCATCTTTGCACTTATGCACATGAGTTATGTAAAACGGTGGTGCTTTTGGCACCTTTCCTGCTTGGAGTTCACGTCGGGGTATATTGAGAGACATAAGCCCTATGTAACCCCAATATCCCCCACATAATCCTTATATAACCCATTATAGTAGTTTCCAGCTTCTTTTCCATTCTTCCTATCTAACCCCAATATAAACCCTATATAAGACCCCATAGCCTTGGTACATACTGTATAAATCATTGGACGTACGACGCCCAGTCAGTCGCGAGTGCACCGGCCCGTCCAGGAAATGCAAAATCTACAAAGGCTTGATGCAAGCTGCAATCGTACAGAATGTTCCGAAGAACAAGTGAGCGAGGTACTACCCCAAAACCTAAACTACATCCACTAATGCTCTATCCTCTGTAGTAGACCTGTAGAAGTAGTTGGACCACTACTTCCATTACCCCTCGGTAACCAAGTGTCACCCTAGTAGCTATCAGGCCAGCGCACGCCAAGCTCGATTACTTGGCGGTTTGAAAAAATCAGGGGTCCTTCTCTGGCAGCCCACATAATGAGGATCATGATCGGTTCAGGTTTGTATTATTTGGACCCGCAATTATGAAAACTACCATGCATCTTAAATAAACACCCTTCATAAAGGGAATTCTTGCGGCTGTGTTGCAGTTGGTCCAGTCCATATTTGCGTCCCAACTTATCTGAAGTTGTTTTCTTGCTTATTGTGCCCTTACTCCACAATTTGCAGAAATGCCTTACAGCACGGCACACCTGTTACCCTGCACGAACCAGCGATGCAACATACGTTGCTTTAAGGTAGGGTCCTTCCCCCCGTCGGTATCCCTCTGTACCTCCTCATGAAGGCTCGGAGCCACAACCTCCCTCCAGGCATCCATGCCCCCGCCCTCTATGTTATGTAGATCTACAAGGCTGCTCCTCAGCTCCACCTCCTCCTCCCTGCCCTCCACCCCTTCGTGCACGTGCACTGGCTAAGGTTTAGCGGGTTGGCATGTTGCTAAACCAGTCACCGCACAAACGACTTCGTCTACAACCTAGCAGGGAACAGAAAGACAGTTCGAAGTTTAGGAGCCAAGGCTGTAGGCAGGCCCTCATCAACATACAGGACCTTGCAAGCCCACAGAGCCCCTTTGTAATGTCGATCCTACATAATCTAGATTCGCGTGATGGCAGTCTTTGGCTTCTCTGCGTAAAGCGGGAGGATGGGCGAGGGGTTGAGTATTAGGGAGGGGATTATTCGCGACGTATTGCGCATATAGTCCCCACATATCAGCCAGGGCAGGCACATGGCAAGCTGAGCGCGGATTCGCTCTAGGTATGGGCCAGTGGAGTTGGTCCTCTGATGCGGAAAAGCTTTGGCGCGTCAGAATTAAGTCAATGATAGTACTCGTGAAAGTAATAGTAATGATTGTACTTGTAGGCAGATGCTTGCATAGTAATTGTACTGATTATAGGGCTAGTAACAATAGTCGAGATGGAAATGGTAATCATCACTATTGCTTTTGTTTTTACACATCGGGTGTAGGGTATGGAGTTCAGCGTGTTGGCTAGAGGGTAGAACCGTACAGGGTTCAGGGTGTGATGTTCATGAAGATCTGAAGCCTTCTTGCGGAAGGCAGTTACATAAGGTAGGGGCATGATGTAGAGAAAGAATCACAAAATTCAGTTCAGCAGTTGTAGGTCACCGCTCATTTCTGCTTGCATGCAGCAGGGCTGGTCCTGTAGCTTGAGTTGGATTCTCAAAAACCATCTTCAGGACGTAACGGTACGAACCGTAAAAATAACTTCGGCGCCATTATATCTGAATTCGCAGTCAGTGGCGTTCAAGGCTTTCACATGTTCAGTACCAACACCTGGAAGGCTTAAGCCGTCAGTTGCTGGCCACATGAGCTATACTCTAAGCTGTTAGTCTCCCCTTCATAACCCCTGCAAAGCTTCTATATAGTCACCTTTTCCACCCCCTTTACGGAGTTTAGAGCATGGATCATATGGAAGGTGCCTGCTGCCTGTGTACTTGGATCCCCAGGTGCTTTAGGAATCTTTCTCGAACGCCCGTCCGAAACAAAGCCGTCATCGGCTTGCTGACAACCCCTCCGCCACAGAACAACATGTAAAACACCACCCACAATTAATATCAATTGGAAACCGGTGTGCCCTGCGGATTTGCATCAACTGTAAACATTTCAGCCCCCACGCTAACCCGCCCTGCAGGGTGCAGTGGTTCTGCCGCAGGGCCGTTGGGATCGGCACACGAAACACCAAGGACCCACTAACTGGAGATACATGTTCTGCGCTAGCAGGGTATATGCCTGACTTTTCCAAAGCCAACGACTGAATGATGCACTTGACCTCACATCGCTGCCATAGAGCAATTAATAACTCAAACTAAAAGCCCAAGCCAAAACAAATACACCCAAATCCTATTCGCGGTGAAGCACTAACAACAGCAATCTCAAATCCTAATTTGCGGTTATGTGCTTCGTTTACGAGATTTCCTCAAAGGCTATATGTCTTATGTGAAGCAGCGGGAGCCCAGAACTTTGGGGTCATACATCCCGATCTTGGTGTATAACAACCCACCCCAAACCTGAAAATCCTGAGCCCTAAACCCTAAGCGCATTGTTTAGGCAACATGTGGTTTCCGGCCCCAAATATAGAGCCCAAGATACGAGAGTGACTGTTATAGATGCCCCGGAAGAGGTCCCCTAAATCTCGTAACCCCCCCCACATAGCTTCCCAGGTAAATCTGCAAATGTCTTCAGGTCCTGATGCGGACAGCAGCACAGCCACCAGCCAATGGGGCTGATGCAACCACCTCCATACAGGGAGGTGAGGATACATGGGGGATTACACGGTTAGGGTTCAGGGTTTAGGGTCTAGGATGATAGAGGGTCCTTATCAATGATTCTGTGTGGGGACTATCTGGGGATGTAGGGTTTTTGGCTTTAGGATTTAAGGGGGTTTGAAGTTCAGGGTTCCAAGTTCAGGGATTGGAGTTTCAGGCTGCAGGGGCCTTACTAGGCGTCCGTTTTCAGAACAGACAGCACACCTCTTTAGAGGCTTCTCTGCGTCTTCGCCCAGTAAAAGCAGAGCCTGCCTCCATCTTGACGATATCCCAATCATCATAATCCTGCCACATGTCTTACTGGCGGGTAGCAGGTAAGAAGGGAAGATATTATATAGGGATTACATAGGGATTATAATCCCTTATGCCGTACTAACCACCAGTAAGGTATAGGTATGCACAGGATGACGTGATGACAAAAAAAGGAACTATCAGCAACAACAAGTCTAACAAGTTGATTCCAGCGGCGCTCATGTGGGCTGAACGAAATGGTATTTGGAGCTCATGGGCAGATATGGGGAGGGTGAGATGTTGTAAAGAGCATATGGTATAACTGCATTTATCCTACTTCTCACTGCAGTTGTAGCCATCCACGAAGGAAGCAAGACATTGCCGGATAGTCCGGACGTGAATTTTCTGAAAGATCCTCCACACCTTTATGTAGGCCTGCAACGGAAACAGAGTGACAAGCCTCCGATGGACCGTCCACATTAGTGAGTTCAGATGGCAATTTCTCCACACCAGGCGTCTCCCCCAAAGCCCGTAGAATTGAGACGTCAGCATTAGAACAGGACCCATAATAATTTTCGAGCAACATGAAAGTGTTTTGGCTGGGCTGTTGGCGAATAGGGATTTCTGGATTTTATGGTTGGAATCAAGGCCGGCGCTCCGCTTTGCCTCTCGCCACTGTGCAAGGTGCCCCACGGGCTGTCAAAGTTATAGGATACAACCCAAGAATGACGGACCCCAAACGCATAACCAACACCTGCGCGTTCGTGTTTGGAATGAAAGGCTGAGGCAACAACCGCGCACACCTTTCTGGTTCCGTGGATCCACAAGGCGCCGATGATGCAGCTGCAAAAACTTTAGAAAGCAGTTGCCAACTCAGCAAACTATGTGCAACCCTGAATGATTGCCTCCATTCTTTACTAACTATAATGTTTGCTACTAGTGGGATTCACTACTCACTTCAACCCACGCAAAATCCAATGCCCTAATCAGGCCCTAGTTGGAGGGTCAGGGGGAATTAGTGAGCAAGCTAATAATAGGAATAACTAGGGATAGTCTGTGGGCCATAGGGCCCATAGGGATTATCTGTATACTTACGAAGTCCCCTGACACTCCAAGTACGTAATCCCCCAACCCGCCCTGAATGAGCTTCACTTCAGCAGGGACTGTGAGATCAAAGCCTGATCATGTTTTGTACAGGAATTCTCCAAACCACAAAGCCCGGCACTCTAAACCCCCAAGAACCTCCAACCTCTTAAGCCTAAACCCTAAACCCGAAACGCTTAACCCCATAGTCCCCCTTACGTAGATCGAATATGGCTTTGGGTTTATTATCCCATATTCTATCTGTTTAAGGGGGACTATAAACCTTTGACCCTAAACCTCTAGCCCTTAGAACCCTAGCCTCCTAACATTTAAACCCTGCAACCTACCCACTATCCACGCAAACCCCCGAATGACGGTCCGAAGATCTCCCAATGGCTTCGGGGGGGATCTCGTCCTTGGCTCTTCCTACTGGCTAAAGGGGGAGTGGGGGAGTGAATATAGGTACCATTGTAGGGGTGTATGTATACATGGGGATTATATAATATTATACGGATCCACTCCCCCACTCTTCATTAACCACCAGTAGGTCTTTGCCATGAAACAGGCTCGTAGGTTTTTACGGTTGTACCAACCAGAAACAGAAGGGTTGTTAGCAAAATAACCCGCTTTCTAGTCAAGGATCCTATTCTACAAGCAGAGGCTGTTTGGTGGCGACTGTTTTGATTCTGGCCGCTTTGCTACCTAGATATGGACTGGGTGTCAGGCTTTGCCGCTTGGGGTTCAGAGCTTACAGCTCCCAACAGAATCGGGTCTTTTTTGGAAGCCCGTCTGGCAGGGACAAGGTCCCTACATTTCTGTACACAACATAAAGAATCTGAGCTGCAGTCGGTACTTTCGTGTATAGGTCAGCGATATGCGACTCTATTAGAGAACCTGACTGAATTGCCGCGCAACAAACATGTGGCTCAGCATTCCTCCTCTAGACCCTAGAGATGCTGGCAATACGAATGAGGACTTAGGACGTCAGATTTAGAATGTAGGACATGGGCGCTGAGGCTTGGAAGTAGCAATTCGTCAAGAGCAGCTCTACAGGAATTAGACAACTCTGTGGGTGTATTCCAGTTCTGCATAAGGATCCTAGAAGAATCTTGTGGAGGTTGGCGGCATCTGACGTAAAGTGCCATATCAAGTGCAACGTTATATATGGCTCCTGGCAGGTACCAGTGATTCTAACACCCGCTCATGAAGAGTTGTTTGGCTCTAGGCATGAATCTTGGGATCTGGGGTTTGGGGCGCAGGATTCAGGATTCTGAGCTGTGGAAGGTAGTGGTGGTAACGCAGGATAAGCATGTTCAAACCTTTTGAAACACTTAAATACAGGTCGCAGCCTTTGCGCCTCTGCAACAGATGACCGGAAAAACAATGGGACCTGGTCGTGAGCCGGGGGCATCAAATCCCAAACCAGAAGCCCTGCCCGATCTACGGCCTAAACCACCGCCATCCATGAAAGCACCGATGGAGTAAGGGTGACCCTGGCCTTACGAAGACCCAGGGGCTTCAAACCCTGAGCCGCTTGCACCCTACCATTTGAAACCCCAACGCCTCAAGCAAAATTTCTTCCAAACTCGCATCCTGTCAGAATGGTCCACTATGGGTATCAGTCCCACCTGATGGCGACAAAGGCTCATAGAGGGTAGGCTTAGGCAGTTCCGACTTGGCGTTCTTCTTCATATAGAAGTGCCGGTAGTGGCCTGGCAGGACAGGACTACATGCTCACGTACTTGGGCACAGTGTCAGGCGTCAGGCGTCTCGTAGAAAACCCTTAAGGCATGATTGGCATACTGTAGTCATATGAGCCATATTCTAAACTCCGTAAAGGGGGTTATATAGCAGATTATACAGGGACTACGATAGGGGATATTAAGGGAGATACTAGGAGTTTTCACTACGGCTCATATGAGGACTAGAAGGGAAAGTTACTAAGTAGGGTGAGCTTCTGCAGGTTCCTTCGCTAGGGAATCTGATGCTCCGAACTTCGCAAGGATGTGTAATCCCCTCACCCTATGATTCAACCCCCTACCCCCCTCATATCAAATACTCACAATGTGGTATATCATAAAAATACGAGGGGAAAGGGGATTATGCTACCTTGCTTCGGCTTCCCTTTCAAAGGAAATTCTCAAATCAGACCCGAAGACAAGATGGGGATTTCTCTTAGGGGGCCCTTCTTAGAGTAGGTTTTAGGGCTTAGGGTTTAAAGTTTAGGGGTTCTTGTTCTAAGGAATCCAGAAAGGCAGAATGGGCCAGACACAATTCTTAGCTTTGCCCATATAGGGGTATGTGTAATGTATCAGATTGAGGGCTTTGGGCTGGATACCCTTCCCCAACCCAAGATGGAACCCTAGGAAGGGGATGTATAGGGATGTACCGGATTGAGGGCTTCGGTCTTAGGTTAGATATCCTCTCCCAAACGAACGCGTAGAAGACAGTAGTCTACAAAAGCTACACCCTCAGGCTGTCTTGGTTTAGGGCTTAGGGCTTAGGGTTTGGGTAATCCTAGTCTTCCTGATGCCGGAACTACAGAGATGACATGGAGCGCTGCTTTTTGAGAATGCATCGCGCCGGCACTTGTGCAGAGACTTTGAAGAGAACCAAGAGGAACAACACAAAAAAAACAAAGGAAATCGCATCTGGTGGGCCAAGTACAGGCTTTGCCTCGCTTTCAAGAGCGAAGGAAAGTGTGAAAGTCCAACCAAGCGGCTTCTGTGCAGTGTCCGCACTTATGGGTAGCTTCCGCAACTGGCGTTCCGCTGCTGTACCCTGAAAATCCCTGAACATACTAGGTGCTGTGCTAAGCTTTGTAGCACAGATGACACATCATTTGAAGAAGGATCAAGTTGGTACGGCTTGGCTGCTTCTGGGCGTAATGCATCAAAGATAGGCTGCTAAGGGCCTTGTATGCTGTAAATGTCTCAGGGGCTTATCTATGCCCCTCCAAACCAGAGGCGCCATCGTGTAATGGGCACAAACAGGACATCTCAACTTCTATTGACCGCATACGTGAACCAACATCCTCGAAGTGATGCCATGGTCGCAATAACCAACACGTGTGTGGTTCGGATCATGCTACATCTCCTCTATGGTTTCAATTTCGAGCGAGAAGATATTTATGCCTGGCTACATGATGATGCATATCACACCTGGCTGTCAGTGACACCAAAGGCGAACATGGGGTTCCATTATCAAATTATGTAACGTGCCTCCAAATACGTCACTCCTTCTTTTGGACTCCGCAAAGGGCTCCGTGCTCTTTTGAAGCCCCCCTTCCAAAACCTCTTCCCACCGCTCCGGCCTTTCTCTACATCATTGGTGCAGATCGCCACAAACTCAAAAACGAACTTACCGGCATTAAGCCTCAGTGTCCGCGGCCACAGTACAGAGGAGCCACAATCACTTCCCTTGCCTTTTTCATGTACAAACGGGCTTCTTGCCTTGGGGTGGCTACTGCTAGCTAGAGCGAGGCGGGCATTCTGCAGCACTTTGTCAATGAAGCCTCCATATCACCGGAAGATGTGGCCTGGATGATGCTGATGCTGCTGCTGCTGCTGCTGCTCCTGCTACTGCTACTGCTACTGCTACTGCTACTGCTCCTGCTGCTGCTGCTACTACTTACTACTACTACTACTACGACTACTACTACTACTACTAGGCGTGACGATGCTAACTGATCGCAGGTGTTTGGGGCTTGCAGAGTTGTACGCAAAGTTGATAAAGTACTGCGTTTTACAGGACTT
>CAJNIZ010003111.1:1163-11669 GCA_905231905.1 Symbiodinium pilosum | reverse complement strand
TAAACCCTAAACCCTAAAATGCCTCTCAAGCCAAGGATTTGTTTGAGGCTGGCTGGGCCCTGGCCCCCATTATGCTCTGCCTGGTGGGTGTGTACCTGAAGCCTTCTCTTGAGATAGGAGACATTATAGAAATTCCTCAGCATTCGGGCGGGTCTCATGATATGCCCAAAACATTGAGATTTCGGTCATTAACATGAGACCCGTCCAGTTGAGAAACTGCCATGTTCACTGAAGTACAAAAAACTGCCATGTTCACCAGAGTGCAAAAACATTAGAAAAGCGGTGCTGCCGAGAATCGTGTGAGATCATGATGGTCACCTGTTGCGGGTCATGTTTGTTCAGCATAAGCGCGTAGCCCATCTCTGTACCATCCGTTTGGGGCTTGACGACGATGTTGACAAAGTCATGGACATTGCTCCAATCTTGCCTTACTGGTGCATGGCTGTGGTATGTAATTCTTCTACTCCCTTGTCCCCTCCCGTAATAACAACCCAAGCCCCCCAACCACCAATAAAAAACACTCACCCCATCTTCAACTATTTTCAAGTGAATATTAATTGTTAGAAAGGCTGGGGGGGTTTTGTTTAGGGGACGGGGTTGCTGAGCACTGGTAAGTTGCAAATCGTTCCAGCGACAGTCCTCCCAGCATTCGTGGTACAGTTGGCTGAGTTGGTCTCGTCGGATTCCCCAGTATCTGCACGCGATCAGGGCTCCAAAACGGTAGACCGTCAACTCTAAACCCCAAGCCTCAATGAATCCTAGGCCCTACACCCTGAATGGAGCTTGGACCATAAATCCAAAACCTATGTACTGCTACGAAGCCTATATGATCAATATATGGTAGTTTCCCAAAACAGGGGGACTCCCTATATCCCTATTTAGCCGCATATAACCCCCATATACCCCTTTTACAGGTACCGCTATTTTCGGGCAAACCTGCCATGTACCCTCAAAACTGGGCTAAATCCTAAACCCTAAACCAAAACCCCTAAACCAAAAACCCTAAACCAAAAACCCTAAACCAAAGACCCTAAATCCTAAATCTTCGTCAGAGATTGGCGGACCTGGCGGTCACCCAGGTGCCGCCGGGAAGGCGCTGGGGCCGGGGCCCGCCTGCATTTAGGGTTTAGGGTTTTAGGGTTTATAGGGTTTAGGGTTTAGGATTTAGGGTTTATAGATTTTAGGGTTTAGGGTTTAGGGTTTAGGGCCTAGGATTTAGGGTTTACGGTTTTTGGTTTAGGGTTTTGGTTTTAGGGTTTAAGGTTTAGGGTTTAAGCTTTAGGGTGTAGGGCTTAGGATTTAGGATTTTCGAGGTTTCTAGGAACTTTGTGTGTTTCAGCCTCGGGTTTCTTGGTGTAGGGCAGAGGACCTGGGGGTTTGGGCATTTAGGAATCATCACAAGAGCTGGTAAGCCAGACTCAACTTACCTTCGACGCCAAAGCCTCTACACTTGCATGGAAACGAAGACATCGAAAGAAGTTATGTAAACAAAATGTGAGCTGCAGTCTAAACTCCTGTATCTCCGATAATGAGTTTAGACTATAGTACCTGTGAGATCAAAGCTTGCATAGCAGCACCTGCAGCAGCAGTAGCAGCTGCAGTACAAGCATCAGTAGCAGAGGCCTTAGCAGCCGCGCTGTAGGCGGCAGTATCTGCAGCAGTGGCACTGCCGGTAGCAGCGGCAGTAGCAGTGGCAGTAGGAGTTGTAGCCGGATGTTCACGAATGGCAGGTTCTGAAGAGTTGCATGTTCAGTGAAACCTTACAGAGCTTCCCGAATAGTCGCAAAATGAAATAATCCGTGCAAACCCCCACATGCCCGTAAAACACTCAGAACTGAATCCTACAGCCAACAAACTTTGCTTCGCCTTTGTAAGAGGCGCGGAAAGCGCGGTGGCCCTCTGCCCTCATCTGCGCGAAGTCCACAGAGGATCTACAGCGCCTGCGGGTTTTGGGTTTAGGGTTTAGGGTTCTTGCGCGTAGGGCTTTGTGGGTGAAAGTGTGGGCGAGGCGGCAAGCGTCAACAGCAACTTTCCTGTGGAAGTACCACAAAGATCAATGAATTCTTGTTGGATTCATCCCATCTAGCGCAGTGGATTTCATTCTCTGCTTACTTAGCTCCCTGAGGCACGATCACATGGCAACAAAAATCAACCAACAATCGGCTTACAGCTTCAGATACTCAGCTTACTACAGCACCAGTACGGGGCTCAATGGCGCAGAGCGTGCTAGTGATGTTGACGATGAGGCTGCTGATGGCGATGATGATGGCGAGCATGGCATGGCAAAAAGCAGTTTACGGCCGGGATTCTGGAGAAAAAACAACTTGAGCTACAGTCAAAACTTGTCCCGAAACCCTGTACAAGCCTGCAGTAAACTGTAAAAGAATACAACAGAATCCCTGTGGATTCTTCTTGCATGGGGTGTAGACAATGGCTGGCAGCACTGAAAATCCGAAAACCCTATTCGTCCCCCCAAAAAGGGGCAGGCTGCAGTCTTGTCGGTCTTAAGCCACCACCCCCTCAACTTACTGTTGCCTAGCAGGGAATATTGCAATGTAATCCCTATGTAATCCCTGTATAATATGTTGCGTTCTTCCCGACTGCATAACCCACGGAAAGCCATTCTGGATCTTGGTTCGCTGGACTGTTTTGCTGTCACCTGAATGAGGGCAGCGCTCCCAAACTAACCACTGGTAGGCAAAGAAAACGACCCAAAGTCATAGGTCCCTTTTGGGGTTCCCGTAGAAGAAGGATCCCAAAACGGACCCCAGACCCCAAACTCTAAACCCTGAATCCTAAAGCCTAAACCCTAAACTCAAAAATCCACGCTAACCCTACATCCGAAATCCCTAAACCCTAAACTCACTCAAGATCCCTAAACCCTAAACCCTGAACCCTAAACTCTAGATCACTAAATCCTAAACCCTGAACCCAAATCCTTCAAACCCTAAACCCCTAAACCCCTAAACCCTGAATCTCTCATCCTGATCCCAAAAGCCCATTGAGTAGTGTTTTTTTGGTGGTTAAACCCAGTAAGATAATACTCCTCATATAAGATACTATACCCCAAAGGGAGGGTAGAATCTTACTCTATAATGGGTAGCATAATATCCCCAAATGAAATACTACTCAAGCCTAAACCCTAAACCATAAACCCTAAACCCCTAAACCCTAAATATATTGGGTACCATAGTATCCCCAAATAAAATACTACTCAAAAGCCCATTCTGCACCTGCAGGGGTCGCAAGGCACCACCTCTGGATCCGACCTATCATCGGAGCTGGACTGGGACCCCAAGCCTCAGTGAAGTAGGGTTTAGGGTTTGGTTTAGGGTTTTTTTGTTTAAGGTTTAGGGTTTAGGGTTCCTCAGTGAAGTAGGCTTTAGGGTTTACGGTTTTTTTTTAAACAACCCTTCACACCTTTTCTGTCGGTTTAGGGTTTATAGGTGTTTTGGTGTTTTGGGGTTTAGGACGTAGGGCCTAGGGGCTTTCGGGTTCAGGAATTTTTAAGGGTTTAGGGGTTTTTGATTTGGGGTTCAAGGGTTGGGACGAAGGGATTTGAAGGTTTGGCAGTTTGGGGATTTAGGGTTTAGGGTTTGGTGTCTAGGGTTTGGGTTTAGGGATTAAGGGCTTGGCCTTTGAGAATATATATATATGTGTGTGTATGTTTATATTATCATATATATATGTAGTTGAAAATCAGACCAGCTTGGCCTCGAAGGTCAATAGACCCCCCCCCAAAAAAAAAAAGGAGTTTAGGGGTTTAGTTTAACTCCTCATCATGTTTGGGGTCTCTTACACCATTTTAGAGGACCTTAGGATGAACCTAAGGCTTTGGGAGAAAATGGTTTAAGGTTCTGTACCCTAAACCCTAAACCCTAGCCCTAAACCCATCTTGTCTGACTTGAGTTGCTAAAAACATGTGACTTTTGCAGATGCTGAAATGCACGCAGACGCACGAGGGTATGTCAGGGGAAGAGAAAACAGGACCGTCGAAGGCGAGAGAGACTCACATACTGGAATTTCTTGGGAGGGCTAGCATGGAAACATGGATTACTTATGCATCAGGGTTAGGAGATGAAGCTCTAAGGCCTAAGGGCTCCAAACACATTGCAGGGAACGGAAAAAAAGGCCATAATAGACGACGCTCTGTCAAAAAGTTGCGCTCTTCCAGTCGCCCTTGCATACATACAGCACAACACAAAAACCCAGCCTTTGTACTCTTAGAGCAAACTACACTCCTTCTACATTAGGTGGACCCCCCACCCAGTCATAGTGACTATAGGGGATAATGGTTCTATTATACCACTATTACAGGGTGGGGGGTCCTCCCCCTAAACCCTAAACCCTAAACCCTAAACCCTAAGGTCCTCCCTAACTTCTACATTAGACTGACTGCAGTCTTGCCATGTTGTCGAAGCTGGTCCAGGCGAGGGAGGAAGCCCTTGGCCCTGAACTTCAAACTAACAGCTTAGGGTTATATAGGGTTATATAGTGTTATATAAGGTTATATAGGGTTATGTAGAGTTATTCTAGGGATATATAGGGAGAGTGGAAAAGAAAATGGAAGCTACCATTCAGGGTTTAGGGTTTAGGGTTTAAGGTTTAGGTGGGCGAACAACCAGTGATCGTGACTATAAGGGATAAAAAGGACTATCGTAGGGTCCTCTTATGTTCCGATTATACCACTATTGCAGGATGGGGGGGTTCCTCCTAACCCATAAAAAACACCAAGCACACTAAATCCGCGCAAACTGGCGGTAAATCTCCCCACAACATGAGCTGTAGTCTGAACTCCTAGTATCCCCCCTAATAACTTTTTTAATACTCCGTATATAATACCCTATACAACCCCCTTGAAGGCGTTTAGACCCTAAACCCTTACTAAACCCTAAAAAATATTTAATCCCCTATATAACCCCTCCTCACAACATGGTAGTGCCCACCCTAAACCCTAAACCTTGAACCCTAAACCCTGAACCCTAAACCCTATACGCTAAACCCTGAACCCTATACCTAAACCCTACAGTGCTCATTGGGCGCTCAAGGTGCTCCCACAGGCTCGGTGGAAGCCGCCGAAGTGTCCAGGCTCTGAGTCTGTGTCCTGGAGATTAAGTGGTGTCCCAAAATTAGGGCTACGTTACAAGGGGGTATATAGGGGATATATATATATATATACATACACATAGGGCTTAGGGCCTAGGGTTTAGGGTGTCCCAAAATAAGGGCTACCTTCAAAAAGGGTAGATAATATATGGGGGATATACATATATATATATAAATACGTACACATAGAGTTTAGGGTTCAGGGTTTCCCAAAATTAGGGCTACCTTTAAAAAGGGTATATAATATGTACGGATATACATATATATATATAATTGCACATAGAGTTTAGGGTTTAGGGCTTCCCAAAATTAGGGGTGCCGTTTTGGTGGTCCCCATAAAAAGAACTATAATATTTGGGGTGTCTATATTGGGGTCCCCCATTTAGGGAAACTACCATTAAGGCTCTTGCGCTTCGAGTTCAGACGGGAATGTGCGGCTTAGGATCGAGAAGTGGAGGTTTCAGGTCTAGGGTTTAGGATTTGGGGTTCCGAGCGTGGGGTCAACAGCTAGGATTTAGAGCTGCAGGACAACTTCGTGGCAAACATCTTACGACGCTACACAAGCCCTGTAGCCCTTTGCAATGCCCATGCTCTGGGTGCGGCCTTTCTTGAAGGTCCCTCGTCTTAACACAAAGCATGAGCTTCCCAACTAGAAGGACCCGAAAAGCACACCCAGAATTACGACTTCCCCCCACAACATGAAGCACCTAGAATCGCTACCCACATCTCCTCAACCCCTATGAAAACCTCGTACTAATTTTTTACCCCTACCTTAACCCTATAGACCCCATGTACCCCTTTTTATACTCTTCGATATCCCTAAAAACCCCTGTTTCGGGTGGCTGTCCCCGCTGCTGACTTCGGGCTCTGGCTCATGGCGCCACTTGTGCATGGCGGGCCCCATTACTTTTAGGGTTTAGGGTTTAGGGTGTTGGGTTTTGGGTTTTGTGGTTACGGATTAGGGTAAAAAGGGATACATGAGGATACGTAGAGGTACATAGGAACATTTAGGGACACATTGGGAGATATAGGTAGTGGGTTTAGGATAGGGATATGTAGTGCGAAATTATATGAACCCAGACCCCAACAAGTAACTAGAAAGGATGTCCCGGATTGGGATGGCGCAGGAGGCGCCGACAGGAAGGTTTGGATGTACCCTTAGGGAATTTAGGATCAAGGCTACCAACCTTAAACCCTAAACCCTGAACAATAACCACGCAGTTTAGGGTTTAGGGTTTGGGGTTTGGGGTTTAGGTAGGGTGTATTGACCCCTAGACGCTAAAGCGTCCTGGCCCTAGGATCCGGCAAAAAGAAATGTGTAGACGGCCTTGCGGCCCGGGGGTTCTCGTCATACGTAAGGCTTAGTGTTCACGACATAGGGCCCAAACCTTGGGGATTGAGGGTGTAGGGCTCAAGATTCCAAAAGTAGGTCTACATGCAGGCATTTATCCTGCAGCACAAAACTTCATTGTGCTTTGCTGACGTCCTGATTTGGGTGGAAAGCTGCGGTCAGACCTTGTGTTGGGCTCGTCATGCTGACAGTTGAGCTGAAAAGGAGATGGCGGCCATGCGCCCAAACAAAATGTCTGGCCAAAGTTAGACGGACAGCAACATGCCATTAGCGTTTAGGGTTTAGGGTTAGATCAACCCTAGCAGCAAGAACTACCCGGATGATGGCCGAGCATAGCAGGCTGCAGCAGCCGTAGTAGTACTACTGTTGATACTAAAAATCCTGCATGACCTTAATATACTATAGCACCATAATTCCCAATATATAGTATACTTAGGATCATGCAGGATCTTTAGTATCCACCGTAGTACTAGCGCAGTACTTCCAGTAATCCTGACCTAGGATCCTCAGTAACCTGAGCGTATAGGGATGATGGAAAAGAAAATGGAAACTACAGGGATTATAGGGATTATATCTAAACCCTAAACCCTAAACCCTAAACCCAGGGATTATAGGGATTATATAGGGGTATAATATTGGGGTAAATAGGGATAATGGAAAAGACAATGGAAACTACTATTTAGTATAACTTCGTCTTATGAGGAACGCAGGACCCTCCAAAAAAGCAGAGTCGGCCTGCTGCACAACCCAGTACTGATTCAAAAAAACTATGGCAGTATTACAAGTAAACGTTCTGTTCTGGTGGTGGCCGTGGTAGGGACATGTTGCGGCGGCCGCGCTACTGCAAATTAGAAGAAATGAAGACGGAGTTACAAGAATAAATGCAATGCCAGGCCAAGCTAAATTAAGAAGTAGCAAAAGCGGACTGGTAACCGCAGCACCCCCGGTGTGCGTGTGAGGCCAGCACCATCAAGTAGACATGCGCGAGGTCCTTGGCAGAATGGACTGTTTTTGGTGACTTAGGGCCGGTCACTCCAATTGTGGTTTAGAATCTTAGAAGGCATTTGGGCTTTGCTGTGGTTCCCAAATTTAGGGATGCCTTTTTTGGGGATCCCAAAAAAAAGACTATACTACGCATATTGAAGTCTGTATTTGGGTGCCCCTATTCTGGGAAACCCTAAACCCTACAACCCTAAAACCCTAAAACCGAAACCCTAAAACCCTAAACCTGAAAGCCTCAAAGCCCTAAACCCTAAAACCCTAAACCTGAAAGCCCCAAAGCCCTAAACCCTAAAACCCTAAACCCTAAAGCCCTAAACCCTAACCCTAAAACCCTGAACCCTAAAACCCTGAACTCTAAAACCCTAAACCCTCAAACCCGAGACCCTAAAACCCTAAACCCTAAACCCTAAAGTCTTAGGATGCAGGGAGGTGGGGTTGAGGATTTGGGCTTTCAGATTGAGCACTATAAGGATTTGCGCGGCTTTCCTGTTCCAGAAAAGGGGGAAACCCATGTAAAGACCCATGTTGTTTGGGATTTGGCCGAAATTCACAGTCCTTTTGCAGAACAGGCGCTAGATTTCTTTCGGCGTTTACCAAAGGTTTGAGACATGTACTTTTAGGATACCTCATCCCCCGCAGCATACGCTACACTACACCCTGAACCTAAGTCCGACGCCCAGGGCCGCGAATCCCAAACCCTGAATCCCAAAACCTTCACCCTAAATCCTAAACGCTATAGATCCTGGACCCTAAAAACCTAAACTGCTTCCCCTGAGCACCACTCCAACTCATGGTGTCCCCAAAAGGAGGAGGGATCCAGCAGAACGGGCTGGCCCTGAGCAGAGCTTGTGTGCAGAGATCCTAAAGGGGTTAATGGGTCTCGTTTAAGGGTTTAGGGGTTTTTGGGGGGGCTAGGGTTTGCAATCAGGGTTTCGGGTTCGGGGATTAGGGCTCATGAGTCTCTTTCACGGGCTATAATATACGGGCATATTTGGATCTACAGGGCCATGGAGGGACAAAAAAGGGATATAGGGCTTTAAGATCCCAATAAAGAGAATTCCCATTTTAGGAATGTATAGAGGCAGCATATATGCGATCTAGGAATACAAGGTTCTAGTATGATTTAAGAAATTCCAAAAATAGGGGTCCCATTTTTTGGGGGGCCGTATAAGAACGACGATGCAAAATGGGGTGGCAAAGTGGAAACCCTGTTGTTGGCAATACTCATTTCAGAATTCCAGCATGGATTCGAGGGAAGAGCGCAAGTTCATTCGATGTGAAGTTTAGGGATGAACGAGTTCAGGGTATCGGGATTAAGGATTGGGGTTTGGGACTTTTGGACGGAGAGGCATTGGAGCTTGTGCTTCCTCGAAGATTACAGGATCCTCGAAGTTGAGCAATTCGAAATGAAGGCAATAACCGTAATCATAACACATTGGGGTTCTATTTGGGTTATATTGGGGTTATATTCGGGTTATACTAGGGTTATGATGGGGTTATATTGGGACACCAGTATGAAAACAATAACAACAACATTTTCACAATAACATGAAATTTGGAACCTTGGAGCTGGAGCATCTCGAAGTACAGCGGAAGCTTATCTCGGCAAGGAACCATTGTAGTGGTTCCTGCAGAGGAAATGCAACACCAATCCGAAGGCCACAGTAATGTTCTGAGGGCACGGGCTATTCCAGAAAGAGATGCTGATGTAGAGTGGGAATTCCAGAGTAGGAAGGTCATGTGAGGCTAATTTTGTGCACAGAAAGCTTCAAGAATCCATGGACCAGGACGGTCAAACAATATGCACGGGAGCTGGCTTCTAGGAGATAGCCCTGAGCAACTTTTGAAATTCGAGGTTCAGCGGCGTACAATTTACAAGAGTTTGTGTGGGAGACTTTAGGGTCTAATGTTGGGGCTAGGTTTTGATATGCAGGAGGAAGAACCAAATCCTTGCGCATCTGAGAGCTGTCCACGCCTGGCATTGCCAGAGGTTGCCATGCCAACAGTCGCCATGAAGAAGGCAAGGCCTGCTGGGAGGGTCAGGGGGACTTAGTAAGTAGTAGGTTAATAATGGGATCACTGCGGTTACTATGTGGGTTAGGGGTTACTAACCTACTTACTAAGTCCCCCTGACCCTCCAAGTCGATGTGGGGAGCGTTTCCTAAGGCTTTACGGGTTTAGGATTGAGGGCTTAGGGTTTAGAATTGAGGGTTTAGGGTTGAGGGTCCAGAGTTTGGGGTGTGCCATGCAGGGTTTGGAATCTCAGGTGTAGGGCGTAGGGTTTGGGCTGTAGAGTTTGGTGCTGAGGGATCCAGGTTATACGGAGGCTTTCTCAAGGCTTCAGGGCTTTGCTTATCAAACGTTAAGTAGGGTCTGTGCAGGGACTTTGCTGGAGGTATGCAGAGCTTGGATAAGGTTTAGGGGTTTAGGGTTTAGGGTTTAGGGTTTAGGGATTAGGGTTTAGGGTTTATGGCTTTGGGTATATTAAAATCAGATCCCCATAAAACCCATATTCTATCTACTTAAGGGGGGCTATATCTACGAAGCTCAGCGTGGCTTCCAACGCATCATCCTTTTCAGATCCCCAACGGATCAAAATCTGCAGAATTCTTTTTTTTTATAAACCCGATGTATACTCTATATACATCCCTTGGGTTCAAAGAATCTTGCTGCTGCAGACTCACCAATATATTCCTATATAGACCCCATATATCTCCACATAACCTCTATACAACCCCTATAGAACCCTATACAAGCCCCCTACTTGGAGGGTCAGGGGGACTTAGTAAGTAGATTAATAATGGGGATAACTGGGGTTACTATATGGGTTATAGGGGTTACAAACCTGCTTACTAAGTCCCCCTAACCCTAAACCCTAAACCCTAAACCCTAAACCTTGACCCTCCAAGTACCCCTCCCCCACCCCCAGCTCAGGCTCATACAGCCAAAGCGTGCCAACTCTAGAGCCGGAGCTTTGCACGTCACTCCCCCAGACAGTTAGCAGAACCCTCGCCCATTTCGAGTAATAATACCACCAGTCAACCCAT
>CAJNIZ010003110.1:10988-24371 GCA_905231905.1 Symbiodinium pilosum | reverse complement strand
TACACCCTAAACCCTAAACCCTAAACCTCTCTTACCTATTATAATTTAAACCTTAATGGATTAGTGGGCATTGGCAAAGAATTAGTGGGCATTGGCCAAAAATTAGTGGGCATTGGCCAAAATTAGTGGGCCTTGCCAATGCCCACTAATCTTTGGCTTCAATTAGCGGGCATCGGCCAAAAAAATAGTGGGCATTGGCCAAAAAGATTAGTGGGCATTGGCCAGACGATTAGTGGGCATTGGCCAAAAGATTAGTGGGCATTGGCCAAAAATTAGTGGGCATTGGTCAAAAATTTGTGGGCATTGGCCAAGAATTAGGGGGCATTGGCCAAAAATTAGTGGGCATTGGCCAAAAATTAGTGGGCATTGGTCACTTTAGGCTTTGGGCTTTAGAGTTCAGGCTCTAGGGCTCTGGCTTTCGGGTTCAGGTTCTAACGTTCGGGCTTTGGGGTTCGGACTTTAGCCTTCGGGCTCTATGGTTCAGGCATTAAGGTTTAGGAGTTAGGGTTCGGGACTTAGGGTTCGGCTTAGGAGGTAACTGGCGTGTGGTGGTGGGTCAGGGCTTCATGGGTTGATATATCTTGACCAGGGCTTACAGTTTAGAGTTCAGGGCCTAAAGTGTAGGGTTCAAGACTTAAACTAGGGTTCAAGGCTTAGAGTTTATGGTTCATGGCTTAGAGTCTAGGGTTTGGGGTTCAGGGCTTAAAGTCAGGGCGTAGAGTTTAGGGTTCAGGGCTTAGACTCTAGGGTTCAGGGCTTAGAGTTGAGGGTTGCGAGTTTAAGGTTCAAGGCTTAGAGTTGAGGGTTCGGGGCTTTATAAACTTATGCATGGGACTGTGTGGTGAAAGGGCATCGTTCCATGAGTTGAAGTGTTTTGAAAGTGATATGTTTTCTAAATGTTGTGGGACCCAACCCTAAACCATAAACCCTTAATGTGACCTAAGACGCTTGCTCTTTGGAATGAATGTTTGTACTTGAGATGCTGAACCCTAAGCCCTAAACCCAGGGGAGGGTTTAGGGTTCAGGGTTTAGGGTTTAGGGTTTAGGGTTTAGGGTGCAGGTGGCCGAGTTGGAGGAAGGTGAGCTCGCCGAATCGGAGGCAGCCGAGCGGTTTAGGGGTCATGGGGTTTCAGGGTTGGGTTTCAGGGTTAAGGTTTAAGGTTATAGGGTTTTAGGGGTTTTAGGGTTTAGGGTTTTCAGGGTTTATAGGGTTAGAAGTTGAGGGTTTATTGGATTTAGGGTTAAAAGTTTAGGGTTTATAGGGTTTATACGATTCAGGCATCTTCCCGTTTGACAGGGGGAGCTTGCAGGTTCTAATAAGGGATGAATAGGGTTTCTAGGTTGTATAGGGGTCCTAACCCTAAACCCTAAAGTACCCTACACCCTAAACTCTAACAATTGCGATCCGCAATAAGCGGAGTTTCAGGAGATTTGGTTCTAAGTGCCGTTACAACTGGATTATTGCTGCCCTTGGACATGGGGAGGAAAGAGAACGCTTAGACCTAGGGTTCAATTCGAGAATACGGTTTAGGGTTTTGGGTCCCAAAAAACCTACGCTCTAAACTCTACACCCTGACTCCTAAGCCCTAAACCCTGAACCCTAAACCGCTGAATGGTTTTGTAAGCGCCGAAAATGACCCTCAACCTTCTGAGTTTGAGGGCTTTGTGTTATCATGGTGAGGTTCTGAGGCTTGGGGTTCAGCCTGAAACCTAAACCCTTAATCCTATACCCTAGGATTGGGTGTTTCAAGGTTGATGGGCTAAGTTTCTGTGTAAGTTTTAGCTTTTAGCGTGCGGGAACTGATGGCAGTTCAGGGCTTAGGGGTTAGGTTGTTGAACATGCAGAAACCAATCAGGGCTTAGGGCATCAGAGTTTGGTTTTTAGCATCTTTTCTCCTGGCTTCGGGCTTGCAAGGGGGATTTCTTCCACCCATGGAGGTCCATCTACCCTGATGGGTCCAAATGCCCGCATGGTGCAAATTTTGGGTCCGAATCAAGGACCTGGATCCTCAGCGTGTAAAGTTTGGGTACTTGTACCTTCAAGAATGCTTCGTATGTTTGAGGTTGGCAATTTCTTTGGTGTTTGGTAAGTGTGTCTTGCTGGCCATACGGTCAGGGACCTGATGATCATTTAAATCGAGATGCGGGTGTGGGGGGACCACAAGCCCCCTGCCTGGATGTACCTCTGCCTCTACCACAAGCTTTGGCCAATGCACTGAAACTCCGCTATCAGGTACTAGGAGCCCTAGGGACATTCTCTCTTGCCGTGCGGCTTCTGTCTGCGTTGGTGAACTATTCCTGCATGTACCTGTTTTCTGAACATGTCC
Source organism: Symbiodinium pilosum (assembly GCA_905231905.1). NCBI lineage: Eukaryota > Dinophyceae > Suessiales > Symbiodiniaceae > Symbiodinium > Symbiodinium pilosum. The sequence goes on along the minus strand of CAJNIZ010003110.1, from coordinate 22,044 downwards.
TGTTGGCTTCATGATTTCTCTTCTGTGTCTTTGTGTGTGCCTTGGAGTATGTTCAGGGTAGAAGCGTTGAGTTAGCTTGGATATATAGAATTTAGTTGACGTTCCGGCAATCATATGCCTCAGAGTCCATCCTAAAACGCCAGTCTTTCAAAGCCGCTCCTCCTCCTCCATTTCTGCTGGATCTCAGCTAGGCAGCTAAAGCAAGTGGCAGCTGGCAGGTGCACTCTGCAGAGGTTCCAGAGAGCGGCGAGGTAGCGAACCCTTCAGCTGCATCTGAGTGGTATTTTATTTGGGGATATTATGGTACCCGACATAGAGTAAGATTATATCCTCCTTTTGGGGTATAGTATTTTATATAAGGAACCTAATCTTTTTGGGTTCAACCACCAAAAAAGCGTTACTCATCTGGGGATTTACAGCTTCATGCTTGCGATTTTGGATGGAGTTTTCAGGTTAATTTTGGACTCAGGGTTTGCAAGAGGGCTCTCCGGTTGGAGGTCCCTTTTCCATATTTAACCAAAGTCTTGGCAGCGCATGCATGTTTTGAAGCTTCTCAAAACCATGTGGTGGCTTTCAGCAGGACCCCAAAATCTTCAGGGGATGTGGTGGTGAGGAAATAGTTGGATTCCGATAAGGGTACGGTATTTTGTAGGAAGTACCTAATCGCAGTCGGTTCAACCACCAAGCGAAGCTAATCACTTGGAATTGAGAAGCCTACCAGTCTCAGCGCAAATTGTAAACCCTGCACCCTGAAACCCCCAAACCCTGGTAACCCTAAATCCTGAAACCCCTAAACCCTGAAAAGCCTAAACCCTAAATCCTTACCACCCTAAACACTGAAAACCATGAACCATGAACACCCTAAACACTGAAACCCTAACCCGGAGAAAAAAAAAACTGAACACGCTAAACCTGAAAACCCTAAACCCTGAATCCTGCGGACCCTATAAGCACTGAAATCCTAAACCCTGAAAACTCTAAACCCTAAACCCTGAAAATTCTACACCGTGAAGACATTGAAAACCCTGAAAATTCTACACCCTGAAAACTCTGAAAACGCTAAACCCTGAAAAGCATATATCCTAAACCGCTAAATTCTGAAAGCGCTGAAAACGATAAACCCTGAAAACCTTGCAAACCCTAACTCCCGAAAACCCTTATAAACCCTAAACCCTAAAACCCCTAAACCTTACCCTGAAAATCCTAAACCCCCAAACTTCGAAAACCCTGAAAACCCAAAACCCTGAAACGCCTTATAAACCCTGAACCCAGAAAGCTCTGAAAAGCCTAAACCCTAAACCCCTCACCTAACTTCAACCTTGCTTTGAAGTACCGCGCAGATAGTTAGGGTAACAATGGAGAACCACATGGGTGGTTGACAAAATTATGGTCCCTTTTCGGATCCCTATTGTAATACGGCACCTAATATTACAATTGGGGGGTACCCAAATTTTGACAACCACCCACGTGAAGAAGATTGTGGAACATGAGTTGGAGATCGGTTTAGGGTAAGGGGTTTAGGATTTCTGGGTTTTAGTGCATGTTGGGGTTTGTAAGGATTGCGATGGACGTTTCCTGAAAATTGATGCGTTGTGCCAAAGGGCAGCTGTTGGAAAACCATGCGCACGTTTACATGTAATTCCGCCAGATGTTAGGCCTTCGTTTGGGGCGGATTTGTTGAAAAGGACTGGGAGCCAAACCACAGCTACCCGCAAAAAAGGGTAGGATGGTACAAGGAATACAAGGACTCTGGTAGGTACATCCTACAATATTTTGACTACATTATCGGGTTTTCTGTTTGGAGTTCCTTTTTTTGCCCTTGCATTGTTGATGCCTAGACTGTTGGGTGAGCCTCAGTTCGAGGACTGCCCTCGTGAACATTCTGACACCATAGCCTTGTGGGGTTCCGCTGGTTAATATCTTATAGTATCTTGTAAGTGTCCTGACTCAGTACTAAGACTACCTTCTAGCATACGCTTGCAAAGAGCCCTGACCTCCCCCAATCATGGCTTTGGCACCCTTAAGCTGATTGTTACTTCTATTCTTAGTATTATTATTACTGTTACTCTTATTGTGATTGTTACTACTGTTGCTAGTTATTATTATTATTATCAGTACTATTACCACTAGTACCATTATTATTTTCATTTTTACTATTAGTACTTTTTTAATTACTATTGCATTAAACCCTAAACCCTGAACCTTGGCCTTTGCCAGGTCCTTCCGGACTCTGCCTCTACCGCAAGCAGGTTCACGTTGTTCACGCTGTCCATCGCTTGTAGATGGCTGGTTAAAGGTTTAGGGTTTGGGCGTAGGGTTGCAGTTAGAGTCAAAGACTTTAAGTTTGTACCCTTAAACTTTGTACCCCTAAGTTTTGGGTCCCAAATACTCTTATTGAGGGCCATATTCCATAATGTAGGGACCCAANNTACAAAGGAAAACTCCCTGATAGAGTGAGGGCTCTTGAATTTGTCGCCGGTTGGCTTTTGAAGTCCTTTTATCGTAAGGATGGCACAGCTACATGGCATATGGCTTGTCTTTGGAGAGTAGACCGTTCATGTAATCCTACACTCAACTGGTACTTGTATATATGTAGTATAAATGCCCGGACCCCAAAGTAGGGAATCCCGCTGGGTTCCAAGTATATATTGTATACCTACCAGAGCTCTTTCATGAAGGTTTGCACGGTTTGAGGTGTAGGTTTTAGGTTGATGGTGTGGGGTGCATGTCCTGAGTTTTTTGGATACTCACCATAAGTAGAGTAATGTAGGACAACACCAAAACCGGATTCTTGCCCGGGTAGCCCTGACCTCCAAACCCTCAACGTTTCAGGATGCTTGCAGGAGTTCAATATTATTGCATTCCCGGATTTGGCCTCAGATTCGGAAGATGCTAAAGATTCAATGAAATGGTTTGAGGACTAGCTTGTATAGCGGGTACATTGCACATTCATTGTACAACTACATACATACATACATACATACATACATACATACACATGTTGTGTTCCAGCCCAAAGGTTGTTTTCTCCAAACCCTCCCCGCGCTTCGTTGTTCCTTTTTTCTGGTGTGAAGCGCTCCTTTTGATTGCAAAATTTCGGAACTTTGTTTGAATGCAAGGCAGCAATGTGAACACAAGCTACTGTTCTCCGATTGGGATAATGGACAATAAAATGGAAATTGCTAGAGTAGAATAGGGTATCTATTGGTGATATGCCTCCAACACTTCAAGTCTCTACTATATATGGGCAGCCCTATGTACTCGAAGAAGGTTCCACAGCCCCCAGAAGCCACATGAATTGGAGACCGCTGTCCACAAAAGCCTACACTGGCTTAGAGTTTTGGGTTTCCGGGCTTACTGGGTTGTTGTTAAGGAACTTAACTCAATTTACTATACCGGGAAAACATATTAACTAATGTATACCCATTCCGGCAACTTAAATTCAAGTTTCCTAGCAGCAACCCTAGACCCAAATCCCTGAATAGAAGTTTCCATTTCCTATCCAGTATCCCTATATAACCCTATATTCTACCCCTAAAAAACCAACAACCTTAGAAACAGGGTGTAGACCCCCAACCTTGCTGGAGAGGGTTCAGGGTTTAACGTCTAGTTTTTCTTTTTGTTGGCGGTTAAGGGTTTAGGGTTTGGGGGGTTCCACCACAAGACTGCCCCAACGCCGCCAGCCCTCCACGACAGCGGGCCGTGTATGCAGATGGCCAGAGGCTGGTGCTGCTGTGCACAAAAATACCTAACAATCTAATGTTTCACATTGCAAGTTCTACATAGTTTTTGTATATTGTACAGCAGAACCTTACTCTAGACTAATAACGGAAAAACCAGTGCCCTAACATGATCCCTCATCATCCCTTGATAGTTATGGTATAATTTGCCACAGAACCTTGTTCAAATCATTTTAGCCTGCAGTATCCTTCTAGATCGTTGCCTGGATCCTGCATGCCTTTCATCTTGCTTGTTTTCTGTCGGTCTTGATTTAGTGTTTAAGGTTCTGCTACGGTCTATAGTATAATAGGGTATAACATGGTTGTGATATAGGGTCTATAAGGTGTATGTCAAAATGAGGCACCGCATCCAAGTTCCCGAGGGGGTTGCAAACGTAGACCTCAAAATGTGTTGTTACCTAGGATAGCTTCAACGTTCCAATTCAAAGTCCGGTTTTGTAATTGCTTTGCATGAGAGCTCATACACACCCGCATCCCCTAGTTGATTGTGTTTCTGGGCTGCTGTTTTGGAACTTAGATTAAGTTGCCATAATGAGAATATCTGGCAAAAGATATGGTCTCCGTCTCCCCAATGTAGTAACTACGTATCTCATGGTGGGGGTGAGGCGGGGCAGCGGTAAATTTTCAGAGACAGGGATGAGCTTGAACTGGATTTCCCTAGGTCTCCGGTTACCTCAACGACAGGGTTGCTGCTAAGGAATTTAATTCAAGTTCCCAGAATGGGAATATATAGTGATTAAAAAGGATTTCCCCAGTATAGCAACTTAAATTAATCTCTTTAACAGCAACCCAGCCCTATAGTTACATAGCCCAGCAACCAACTATTTAGGTAACTGGGAGCCCTAGGGTGTCGCATGTAGCAAGCAATCCAAGACAGCCCGTGAGCTACTTGTTTATTGATGGAATGAATGTCGGCCATCCAAGTCGCAGAATGTAGCGTTTGGGGGGGGGGGGTTGTGTTTCAATTTGTTTGGTTCGCACTTTGTTTTATTTTCATCCTCCTAATATTTACATAAGCTCTATCATACTACAGTAGTTTCGATTTCCTTGTCGATTATCCCAATACAACCCCAGCGGTTCTGGACATAAGGGACGCAGGCCCAGGGTTCCGTGCTTGTGGGATGTAGGTCCAAGTTCTACTCCAGGACCCAAGCTCCAAGCCCTAAACACATTTCAGCAAGCTAACATGAGACCCCGAAACAAGCCATACAAACACTGCAGTCCGTTCTACCAGCGGTTTATGTGACACTTCTATGAATGATCGCTGCTATCTCCTTCTAATGCCCCAAATAGCGTTGCAAGTATCCCATTTTTTCATACTGGAGCCCCTATCCCTAGCTCTCTAGTTACCTGAAGAAAGGGTCCTGGGCTCTGTAATCCCCAGAGTTACATAGCCCAGCAACAAACTACTGTTGATGGAGGAAATCTTGCACCACCTAGGGGCCCTAAACTACAGTAATGCCTAGGACTTTAGGGACTTAAGGTGGTGCAAGATTTCTTCCATCAACAGTATGTATTTGACTGGGAGCCCTAAACCCTAAACCCTACGGTATAATTTTGGAAGAGGATCTTTTCAGAGTCCTCCAGGTTGCCACACTTCGGCAGCGCAAGCATGTGCGATGAGGCCTCCGCTTGAGAGGGTTTAGGGTTCAGGTTGTCGGGGGGCGTTGTCGACATGTGAGGGCTTGTGGGACTCCGGGGAAACATGTATCCCATATATAGGTGTACATATTACTTGTTATAACATAGTGTGTATATACACTCTGTATATGCATGCTCATTAATGCATATTGCATTTATGTGTACATACGGAGTGTGATACAGTATGTGAGGAGAAAATGCTTCATGCACTGTAGTTCTAGTATGTATAAAACAGAGCGATGATGGATTTCATATACATATATGAGGACTGGCCTGAAGGTATGGGCTTCCTCATTGAGGATCATGCGGGCATGTTTTTGGAAAACTTCCTGGGACCCATGTTCCACCTTTCTGGTGGTACTCATCAGCAACAGGATCAAACGCCATTCCCATTCTCTGTAGGAGACGGACGCTGAGCGCGACGTCCTTGAAGTTGCGACAACTGAGGCCAGGGCACTGCTGGGGTCTCCGAAAATTGTGGGTCCCTCTGTGAGGGTCTCCGAAAATTGTGGGTCCCTCTCTGGGCGTCCTAAAAGAGGATCACGTGATATTGGGGTGCCCAGATTTATGGAAACTATTACTGCTGATATCAAAAATCCTGCGCGACCTTCGCAAGTGGACATTCACAGTTGCCAATTTAGGTTTTAGGGTCATGCAGGACTTGAAGTATCAACCTAGTCCAGGGAGGGGGTGAATGAGTGGCTTGATAAGATTATAGGAAGCCTTGTCAATCACCAAAACTACACTAGGCAGTAGAATTACTGGGCATGTGAATGCTTAAGTGCGTAATGTCGACCTCTGATATTCCGTGATTAGCATGTTAGACGCGAGAGGAGTACTGCAGTCTGGGACATCGCGTAAGATTTGGTTCGGCCACACAAAAAATCTCCCAAGCCCTACATCCAAGAGCTCCAGATATCCATAAATCCTTTCTTGAAGGGTCCCGCGGGTTCAACTGCCAAAAAACTGCCCTCCCTTGGTGTCACCACGCGGAGGTTCAGGATAGCTATAATACCAGCTTTTCATTGGATTACAACTGCCTTAACTTCGTAGCACCAAAGACAGTAGGTCGCGCGTTTCTATCAACAGCTCCTCCACGTAGAATCGCATTAATGTAGACGGGTGAGCAATACACCCCTTCCACTTTCTTTAAAGGGAGGGGGTTTGTGGGGCTTAGGTCTCCGGGATATAAGGTCTTGGATTTGATCAGGGGTTTAGGGAGTTAGGATTGAGGGTCTAGGGGTGTAGTGACTTTGGGGGTCTGGGATTCAGTATTTTTTGATTTAGCACTTAGGTGTTTTTCAACTTGGGGATTTGAGATTTAGGGTCTTAGCAGACTTTGTAAGTTGCCGCCGCCATTTCCAGCCTACCCTCCCCCAAAATCTCATGGAGGCTGATCAAGGGCGCCCTACAGACTGCTTTCCTTTTGAAAGAGGTCAGCATGAGGTATGGTTTCTGGTGAGTGTATATGGGGCTCCTGAGGAATGTTGGTGAGTGCCTTGGGTGTCCAATTTTGGTTTCGTGAGACACAAAAACCATGGGTCATATGGGTGGTTGTCAAAATTATGGTCCCTTTTTGAGTCCCCATTATAATACAGCACCGAATATTTAGGGTACCCAAAAAGGGACCATAATTTTGACAACCACCCATATGGGGTTCCATGTTAATTTGGGGGAAGGGACTGCCTGGCTCCATCCGAGCTTGAGTACAAACATTTAGTGGACATCAAGAGGGTTAGGGATGAATTGGGACTTGAGAACCCAAACCTCAAATTACTGTTGATACCAGAACCACGCATGACCTTGGTACACTTTAGTGGCAGAATTCCCAAGGTTTAGGGTGATTGGGGTCATGCAGAACTTCACTTATCCACCATAGGACCCTACTATAGCCTTGTGATTGTTACTGGGTCCTGATATTGGGTGTTGGGGTTGCCAAGAGCCGCTTCTTATAAGTACTGTAAAACAACAGGGTTCGGAGATTCATGGTTCTGCGCCGTGAGAATCGTATTCCCCCTTCAGCACTCTTCCTTGAGATCTGGCAGGTAGGATAGTGCAATGGCCGTATAGTTGGCGCAAAATTCCCTCCATTGACAGTACCTCTCCTCACTGACCAGGCCCTTACCCACTAAAAAATAAGTATTCCCCATCTAGAGAGTGGTTATTTAGGCAGGGAAAACACGAATTATGACCAAGCAATAGCCCATAATTCGTATCTCATAATTGGAATTTGGCATAGCGCTAGTGTTCGCAGTATACGCAGTGTACCTGCCTAGTTGTTTGGTCAGGCAAAGGAACTAGGTGATTCAAAGAGTGCGAAGTACCTCCTGCAAAGGATGTCCAGACGCCGGATTACGACGGCTGGCATGGCTGGACGGTTGCCACATCCCTGGGTGCAGTCATCTGCTTTCTGTTAAGGAACTTAAGTCAAGGTACCACAACGAGGAAACCATATTATTCCTGGTTTAGGGTTATAGTATTTTGCAGTAAGGAAACCTTATTCTTATAATATACCCATATGATTATGATAACTTAAATGAAATTTCTCAACAGCAACCCGTCATGGGAGGGCGGAGGGGTCAAGTGTTGGTAGGTTTCAGTCCTGAGGGTTTACGGCTAGGAATTCAGGTTCCGCGCCTAGGGTTTCTAAAGTCCAGCTTCGGATTACGGACACGTATAGAGATATGAGAGATGTACAGGGGGCCCTAAGGTCGTTCAAGGAGTGAGGAATTGCACCCTAAACCCAGTTTCGGAGTGTGATGGCTGGTAAGAGTAGGGTTTTGTAGGTGTTGTTTGTCTGCCGCGGTTTGTTGCCCAGGAAGTTGGATTGCATTGTATAGAATTATAGAACCTGCGTTCCACGGTAAAAGGCGAAACCCGAGGGATGAAAGTTTTTAGATAATACCTGCATTTGGCCCTAAAGTCTGTGACTGTTACCTGTTTGGATCCTTAGGGAAACGGAATATGGAAAGCTTGAAAACCTCTTTAGCCCAACCTCAAGAATCTGCCACTATAAGGATAATATTGGGGTCATATTGGGTTTATAATGGAGAAGCAAATGGAAAAAGAACATGGAAAAAGACATGAAGACTGGGATCATAGGGTTTATATACATATATATAGATCTCTACTACACTGCTCCAATCTTGAGGGCCTGCCCTAATCGGAGCACGATCCCTCGGCGGGCACGCATCACTGTTGCATTTGTTTGCCTAAGGGTCCAAGGACCCAAACGTTGGGGCTTTAGGTCCCAAAGACCAATCAGATTATAGCATTTGCGCCCTGAAACTCCAATATGTGAGTCCTTGGGCCCTTAAGCCCTAAGAATCCCTATATACCCCTACATATCCCCACGTACCCCTACATATCCCGAAAAACACCCATATATCCTAAACTTCCTAAACCCTAAACCCTAAACCATCCCTATATGCCCTCATATACCCCCGTGGACCCTTAGGGGTTTGCGAGGTTGCGACATCAGAAGGTCGGCTCTTCTTTTTCCATGAGGCGGGCCGTCTGCAGGAGACTCCATAGGCTTTAGGGTTTTAGGGTTTTCGGGTTTAGGGTTCAGGGTTTTAGGGTTTTAGGGTTTTTGGGTTTAGGGTTTAGGATTGCAGGAGACTCTAATGTGAACGCCCCAATCCGTACCAATTCATATCAACACTGTATGCGCCAGAGTCTAAAATTCTTCAAAGGGGGTTACATGGGGAAGCATTATAGGGGTTATTAAGGGGTATGCTAGGGGTTAAGACTAGGGCTGATATGTAAAACCTTCACCCAAAACAGAACCCTGTTCCATAAGGCCTAATCCCTAAAGAGTAAAGCCAAAACCCTAAACCCTGTCTACATTGCGGCTCGGCCACTTGCCGACAAAGTCTTGCTTAGGCCAAAGCTTGTCAACATCCGTGGCGACGAAGCGGTTTAGGGTAAATGGGGTTAAGGGGTCATTGCTTCAGTCTTGGGAATGACTTGAAGTTACGGACTCTTTCTGACCCCTCAGTAGTGTTTTGTTCTGGGATGGCAAGGCCCCCATACACACTGAGACTACATCCTCCTTCTGGGTACAGTACTTTAATAGGAGGAATACTAGGTTTAACCACCAAAAATGTCTTTAACATGATATTCTGCTGGATAAGCGTGACTGTTGGCAGTGTCCTCAACTGCTGGAAAAATGCTTGAAACGAGGTAGGTATCAGTGAAGCAGACCCGGTAATGGCTTGCAGCCCCTTATCCTCTTTAGAATACATCTGTGTGTTGTAAACGAAAAAACACCTCTAGGACCCAGGCCCTTCCCCTTCAACGTTCACCATTAATTAGGTTCGGCACGATTAAATTTTATTAAGGCCAGGTTACGGAGAACTTGAGGAAGGAACCCTTAACTCAAAGCTCTAATCCCCTAAAGCCTGCACCCCTAAGATCCTCAAACCCAAAACCTTGACCAGGCCATGCAGATCTCACAATGGGACCAACCACCTGTGTTGGATCCAATTCTGGGTGTCTGGACGGAGGCATCCATGATTGCCCCTTGGGGTTTAGCGTTTAGTCTTTGAATATTTGTGGGGCTTAGGTGGTGATTTCCCTTAAGAAGGGGAACCGAAATAGACTCTAAAATGCTAACATCCTTACTGTATTGGGACCCCGAACAGGTACACCTGTTTTTAGGAAACGCCCGGTAGTGTAGGGCTTAGGGCTTCACAGGGACAGGTTAGCTTCTTGGTCAAATTCTGGGTACTCTGTGCTAGACTGCGAAATCTCATTGTTACAAGGCAACCATATTCCATGTTCGGTGAATAGAACCCAAAATGAGAGCGCAGGCTCCGGATTAGTAATCCCTAAAACCTCAGGCCTAGTATGGGCTTCGTCTTCCCAAAAAACCCTACCGTGGATGGAGGAAATTCTGCACCACCTTACATACCCTCTACCTTTGCCCATTAAAGTACTCTGTATATCAGGCTACTTAGTAAGTATCTTATATACCCCATACCCTAAGATTTCGCGACCTTAAGAGGTGCAGGATGTCCTCCATCCACCATCTGTCATCGGCAAAAAGAACCAAATAATGTCAGCATGACATAGAAGCCTGACTAATTTCCCAAGGCTAGGGGTTTTAAGGTTTTAGAGTTTAGGATTTTAGGGCTTAGGGTGTAAGGGAATTTTCAAGGATTATATTGGCTTAAGGGGTATTGTCCCAACGAGGGACATTCAATTGGAAAGAGAATGGAACATTTAGTGGACACCTTTTTGGGGTAGAGGGCCCTACCTCAGGAAAAGTACCAATATCCTGGTTCTAGATTCCTGGAATAATTATGGTAAGGAGTACCTCAACCAGACATAACATACAATTCGTAATCCTTCACCCTAAACCCTGGACCCTAAATCCTAAAGCGCCAAACCCTGGACCCTAAACCACCAAACCCTAAACCCTAAGCCATAAACACTAGTGCATGTTCCCAGGATGGCTAGAGGCACCCATGCTTTGCGGACTCCCCCACCTAACACGTTCCAATTGCTTTATAATCAGTTGAGCTAGAAGGGGGCTTGTATAGGGAATTCTATAGGGGAGCAGTATAGGGATTATAAGGAGGTACTAGGAGTTTAGACTATACCTCATATGAGCTGTAGTCTAAACTCCTTACAGGGGGGGGGGGGGTTTATAGGGGATTTTATGGGGGAGT
>CAJNIZ010003110.1:0-10888 GCA_905231905.1 Symbiodinium pilosum | reverse complement strand
AGTACCCAAATCCCAAGCACTCAGTTCTTAGGCACTTGGACCTTCATGGCTTCATTCTAAATATGAACCACTTTTTGCTACCCAGCTTCCATTTCGTGTTCCACGTTCTTTTCCATGCGATTCTCTATCCTGAAGCCCTGTAGAATCCCCCTATATCCCTTTGCCCAGTTCCTCTCAAGCCCTGTGCGGCAACTTTGCAGCAATATCTGCAAGGCGCGCGACGAGACGCAGCTGACCCGTCCTATCTTTTGGAGGACCGCAGCCCGCAGTTCCCAAAGAGTTTTCATGCGGACTTTATGGATACCTGCAGTACCCCTAAGTGATGAGCACCCCGGGGAGCGTCCATACGTCGATTGTGCTTTAATAGGGTTTTGGGGAATCTGTAAACTGGAATAATAGAATCTGAGTTTGTATAGACATGGGTATAGTAGTTCTTGTAGGAGAACATCCCTGGTAATCTGTCAGGCTTCTACATTACGTGGATTGTGCTTGAGTTGATTCTGGGACCCTGGAATTGTTGGTTTTGATGTTTTTTTCAGTGGTGATGCTGAGAAACTCCTGGGCTGATAGTCATCCTTCAGGAATCTAACGCCTCAAATCCTAAACTCCAAACTGCAATCCTTAAACCTTAAGCTCTACAGAAACCACTAACCCTGTAGTCCCCCTTCAGTAGATAGAATATGGCTCCGGGCTTAAGGCTCTGGGTATATTAGAAAAAGATCCCCATATACCCCATATTCTATTTACTTAAGGGGGGCTATAAGCCCTAAACTGGGTGTCATCCTTCTGTGTAGCCCATGTGGAATGCAGGCTGCTTGCCCAAAGTGCACTATTATTCCATTACTATTATCATTGTTAGTACCTGTACTATTATCATTACTACTATGATTACTAGATTACTAACCATATATCTTTTCGAGGAGGACCCTTTTTAAGACCAGGGTGTTGCATTCCGCTTCAAGACACAGATTCTGGGCCCTGTGGTGGGGGATTGTATTTATGTGTAATACTGACGTGTGGGTTTCTCAAACTTGTGCATCGATGTAGCAACGACTGCATGATCTGCAAGGGGTAGTGGGGGACCTTCTTTCTGACAAGTGCTGATACACAAGGTTCTACAAGTGAGTTCCTGTTCAGGATTTCATCCCGCCAAGCCCTACACTCTAAACTCACGAAGGGAAGCTACCTGGGCTTAGGTCAGTTTAAGGTGTGGTGTTAGCTGATGAGGTTCCAGGGTCTTTTGGCTGAGGACCGGGGCTGGGGTCTGAGGTTTAGGTTTAGGGTTTAGGGTTTAGGGTTAGGTTCAAACCTCCCAACCAAAACCTGAAAACCTCAACCTGAAATCTCCTCAACTTGAATACCTTAACCTGAAACCATTAACGGAACCCTGAGCCCTTAGTCCTGAGCCCTGCGCTTCGCAAGGAATGATCTGCTGAAGATATCGCTGTGGAAGGTCGATCCCTCGGGCCTCGAGACTGCGGTTTGAAAGGTTGCTGTACGAGTACCTGGACCCGTAAAGTAGGTAAAATGATAGCCCAAACCCCCTAAATATAGCCCAAAAGGCGATTATTCTACATCTTTTTGGGTTCAGGCAAGTGTGGTTTAATTGCAATTCTGTGACGCTGTCGGGTTTAGGCTTCATAGGTTCCCAAGGGCTCCCACTTACCTGAATAGTTGGTTTCTGGGCCATGTAACTATAGTGTATATGGAACCGAGAAGCCACTATTTAAGTAACTGGAACCCTAGGGTTTTTCATAGTGTAAAATAGCGACTACTCAAGGCTTCTGGGTGAGAGTTTCAGGAAGAGGGTTTTTCAATTAGGGCCTCTGGGTGCGCGAGCTGTAGTTTGTTTGGGGAGAGTGGGGGGGCTCGTGATCTTTATTTTTCAGAAAGGAAAAGATTTGATTTGTACATTGAATTCATCGCATAGTTCCTCTCTCTATGGGGTCCGAAGAATTCAACACAGGGATCATGCGCGAGGTGACAGCAGTCAAGTTCCTCTTGCGTTGGTGTACCCGGACTTTTCCGCCGAAAAGCCAGTTCCCTTAACCCTAAACCCTAAACCCCTAAACCCGCAACCCCTAAAGCCTAAACCCTAACAAACGCTAAGTCTTCAACCCTGTACACCCCGCATCAATCCTAATCTTGTTTCTTAACAAGGCCCCCTAATACAGGCCCTTACTTGTTTCCTGTTTCCTGGGTCCTAACCATGGTCCTTTCAATAGATTTGTAGGGCGTCTTGCGGTTTTTCGTTCATGTAACAAATACATCAACAGCACACACAACATATATATATATATATACACGTAAGGACGCCAGGATTGAGGGCCCATACCGCCGGCTTATAGCTCCCTCCTTAGACCAAGCCCCCTGATCACTAGACATCCCGCAACCTGCATACTAACTCCTCAAGCCTCTTTCTTACGCGTTGTTAGTAGAAAAGAGAGGAATGAAATAGAAAATAAGAACTGCTACAGTATCAGGGACAAGGGGTCGACCATAGAGATTTGTTCCTCCATGCCCTACTAGCAACCATTGAGCAAGAACAAGCACGACAAGTTCACATCCCACTGCGCAGGACCCACGCGAAACGTCGAACATCTACCAGGCGTGTCGGCCGTAGCATGCAAGTCTCTGTGGTTCCTCGGGTTTGCGATGTTGAGGTTCTGGGGTAATAGGGGCTCCACATGGTTTATACGTAGGAATGAGCGTGAATACCAGGATCAGTGCCTTGAAGGCCTTGCGGACTCAGTAAAAACGGTTATGCATGGGCCAACCCCAATTACAGTAATCAGGGGGCTTTTGACCCATGTATACGAAGTCCATTGGGCCTACATGTAGGCCCCAATCCCTGAACCTCATATTTTCTCAATAAAACCCCTACATAATGCTCACATAACCCTAGACGCCGAAACCTTAGAAACTAAACCCCTAAACCCTTAACACCTAAGCCCCAAACCTTCAACACTAAACCTCCTGGGCCTCTAAGCAGGCAGCCATGGATGGCAACCTCTTCTTTCTGCAGCTGTTTAGCCAGGCCTGCCGAGGGTACTGTCCCCCTATCAAAGCCCAATCACCCCTTTAAATGCGGAGCTATAGGGATATATGAGTGTATACATATATACATTTATATACACATAAGGGGGGATATATGGGATTTTGTAGTTTTGAAGGGATAAATGGAGTTTACAGATTGGGAATCAAGGTTCTGCTGGGTTCGGATGCAGGGCTTAAGGCCCCCCATGCTGCGAACATGGAACCACATAGCCTTCATTTAAGCAGGTTGTCTATGCAGGCTCGGATTCCATGTCAGTTGCGGGGACGTGAAGGTTTGCGTCAATTTGAGGTTGCTTTAGGTTGAAGAGGCCCATACATCACCAGTAAAATCGCTCAAGATATCTGGGAGCCTAAGTGGAGCCCCGGTCCATAGATCCTCACAAACTACGCACCATATACCTTTATAAGAGAATTGCTAGTGCCTTGCGTATGCATGTATATGCTTATAAAGAGATAGCTGTATAGACTGAGATGCACGTGCACATGCATGTATCTATCTTCGCACATGTACGTGCATTGTTGTGTTGTCTCAGGCCTTTCTTCATTCATGTACCCATCTATTGATCTTGTCATTATTTGTTGTCTTGTTTCTTTGTTCATGACATGGAACCCTAAACCCTAAACCCTAAACCCTAATTGGTTTACCAACCGACAACCCACCTCAAGTTGTCATTGCCTTCAGCCTTGAAGGCTCAACCTTCCCACACGGTTTAGGGTTTAGGGTTTAGGGTTTAGGGGTTGGGGTTCAGGGTTTAGGGTTTAGGGTTTAGGGTTTAGGGAAGCCTTAAAACTCTGATTCCAACACCGAAGCATTAGGAAACTCTCTCGAAAGGCCTGAAACCTATGCCCCAAACCCCAATGGCCAAAAAAAGCAACCTGCTGCAGTTTAGAGGGCTGCATTTTCAGCAACATCCAGCCAGTATTCTATTCATTCAGACACTTACATTGCAATGCTTATGCCAACCCTATGTCCACTGTGTTTTCCATTTTATTGCGCATTTGATTCTCCATAGCTGACAATTTAGGCTTGTACACCCCACATCCTTAAGCCCTATATCCTGAGACCTATGCCTATACCTTATGAGCCCCAGTATGCAGGTTACATGATCCTTATGAGCCCGTCTAAGGAGACCCCTCTAGGCTGCCCCAAACCCTAAAACCTTAGCCCTGAACCATGTGACCAGGTCAGCGGCGACCTGGACTGCGTGGACAATCGAGGGTGCAGCGCATCGAGCTCAGTTTATGTAAAAGAGGGGACTTGAGCTAAGGGTTTAGGGTTTTCGGAGTCTAGGATTTTGATTAGCCCAAGCTACAGTACAAGCACGCCATGACTATCGTATGACTCTTATAGGGTTGGGGTTTCAGAAATCCCAATTTCATTGTGGAGCTGCTCGGCTTAGGGTTTAGAGTCAAGAGGTTAGGCATGGGCGGTTTTGGATGTCAGGATTCATGGCCCCCTCTTCGGTGGGATGAATGCATGAGTATAAGTACACACAGAGCTTGGCTTTTGGAGTGTAGCTTCCGGGAAGAAATTGGAGGTTTTTAAGATTCGTTGTTCAGGGTTTATGATGCTCCTGTTGCAGCTCTACACCCTCAATCCTGCACCTAAAACTCCCAGCTCCAAAGCCTGCACTGATTCTAGACACCTCACCTGAATCCCAGAGGCAGGTAAAACAATTACCTAAAAAACCCATGAGAGTTTCTGCGCTTAGGCTTTGGGGTTCAGGGTTTAGGGTGGGGTTCAGGTAAGCCCTAAACCCTAAACCATCAGATGAGGCGCTACACTACGCCGCCGCGGGTGGCTCTGCGCCCAGCGCGCTGTTTTTGCTGCAGCGATCCGCCATGGCTGGGAACCTACCTACGAGTGGAGAAATTGAGGGTTGTAGATTCGGGTTTCCCAAAGTTAGGGGGACCTGTTGGGATCCCTACAATGAGGATTATGGTATATTGGGATCTATATCGGGGTCCCCCATTTTGTTGAAAGTACCATATATGTATACACACACATAAATATATAGAGAGAGAGAGAGATGTGTGTGTATAGATGTAGAGAGGTATGAAGGTTTTAGGGGTTCTGGGTTCTAGGCTTTAGATACTGAGGATTGGAGAGTTAAGTGGTTAGGCATTAGGGTTACAGATATACGCAAACCAAATAATTGGCTGTCAAGCTACTGGAGCTGTGCTCGGGCACCTTGTGCAATAGGTTACGCATGGTTCACGGGGGTATTTTGGGCGGATACGTATCATGTTCGAGGCTTGAGGGTCTAGGCACTCCTTTACAGATTTAGATTGTGGCAGGCTGGGAACTACATACCCACATACCCTCCCCCAAACAAACATGAAAGCTGATATACTACGATCCCCAGTACAAGGGAAGTAGTCGTAGCAGGGCCCCCTAACCCCTAAACCCCAAACCCGAAACCCGAAACCCTAAGCCCTCATCGCAAAGCGCTTCCATGTTAGAGTGGGGGAGTGCCTCGCCTTGGTAGTTTGGATATGCCAGGATCCACGGTTCAGGGCTTGTAATGTGGGTTTAGGGTTTAGGGTGGTTTAGGGTTTAGGGTGGGTCTCCAGGAGTTTAAGTGCCCAAAATAATGGGGCTTTCGGGTCCCAAAAATTATCGTCTGAAGGGTAGTTGGGCCCTGATACCCCATTATTTGGTTACTTGGACCATTTAGGGAAGAACAATTCTGAGCGAGACTGTACATGGAGAAAATCTTGCACCAGCCCAAGTTGTTAGTTTCCCAAGAAATTCACGGGTTTAGGGTTTAGGGTTTAGGGGCCCAATGTGGTGCAAGATTTCCCCATCAACAGTAGCACTGTCCAGGCTGACTTCGTCGGGTGAAAGTTTCACAGGATGCAATCAACCCTAAAACCTAAACCCTAAAATTGCCAGAGAAAATCCAAGGTCCGAACTGGTAATTTGGGTTTTAGGCTGTAGGTATTTGGGAATAGGGTGCAGGATTTAGGGTTTAGGGTTTAGGGTTTAGGACGGTCTGTGATAGTTACTATTGCTGATAGCACTGGCGTTTTGTAATGGATCGGGCCCGAAGAGCCCAGAATACTTCCTAGCTTCTTCCATTAACAACAGAAATGGAAAGTGCAATATTGCATGATTACTCGGTAGCTTGCATTTCCCTTGCATGATGCCCAAGGGCTCCAAATCGCCCAATGTAGGTACTATTGATAGACGTTTGAGCCCAATGTAGCCATAAACCCTAAAGCCTGAACCAATGTAGGTATTACATATAGACTCGGAGCCCCAGGGGTGCATTGAAAGAAGGGAGAGCTTGCGATGTGATCGGTTTTCCGCTATGCCGTGCTTTTTCTTGCCGGATGTGCATCTGATAAGACGGGAGCTTGTATTCTAATTGACAAATACGGCTCAGGGTTTAGGATTCAGGGTTCGGGTTTAGGATTTAGGGTTTAGAATGTATGGCTTAGGGCTGTATCTATGGTAGTTGTTCACCGCGACATCACTCTTGCATTGCCAGGGAGCGCCTAAATCAAGAAGCCTACACCTCAAATCAGAATAGGGGTCCTAGTCTGAACCCCAAGAGTACGTAACATAATTGCGTTTTGTGCTGTTTTTTAAAGGTTTTGGGCTATGATTTTACCTACTTTTCGGGGCCCTGTCTGATTTGGGGAGTACTGGACTTTTCCGGGATTGCGGAGCAATGGAAGCAAATCCTTGCCAAGGTGGACAGGTCGGACATCACCCTGACGACGCCGCTGATGCTTACGCGCGGAACCTACAAGAACCTACAAAGGAAGCGCGGAAGGGTTTGAAGGGTGGAGGGAGGGTGGGCGACCATGAAGAAGACTAGTAGATGGGAAATAAGCTTGTTCGCAGCAAGCAGGAATTAGTCTGACAGGGTCTTCAGCATCTTATACTAAGCAGTGGTCAATGGAGTATTTTCATCCTCTGGTACGGAGAGCAAAAGTCAAACTTGTCCAACAACTCCGCTGGCTTCTCAGCATACCTGGAGTACTGCCCCCACTTATTTAAAGAAAATAAAAAAGTGGGATGATAATATCAATAATATAACTGTGTATGTATATATAGCCATTATGTGACCCCTAACATAGACTGTTAATGGGTGGGGGCAGTACCTAAAGCATACCGCATAATTTTAACTATCACTTCCACATGTCCACTACAGACGCTGATGGACGAAGTATTGGCGGTACGGTTACAAGCTGATTCCTTAAGTGCTGTAACCCTCAGGGTCCAAGTGCCTAAAAGTTCTCAAATAGTGGGTGTCTAGAATGTTCTTTTGGTGGGAGTCTTGGCTCCTTGAGACCTTACATTAACGGCCGGAACACAGAAGCAACATGGTCTGTGCTACTCTACGCCTCTAGGTAGGGGGGGTGGGGTACAGACGTTATTCTTTCGCAAAAGCAATGCAGGAGAATCCCACGAACGCTGAAGGCATCTCCCTGATTTCCACAGTATTTGTCTGGCCTGCGGATTTTAAGAGCAAATACAAATTAAATCCCATCTCAGGGTTCTGTAAAGCAATCCCGTAGTGGCGAACCTTCCTGATTGCTGGTTCTACCTGTAGAGTTTTACAGCGGCCTGGGAAGATGGGTTTTCGCTTGACCCAGTCAACCCTAAAGCAACAACCCATGACCCGTCCCTAAACCCTCTGCAAAAACAAGTAAACCCTTAACCTTAATCCCTAAACCCCGAAAGCTAAGCCCTCAACCCTGATCCCTAAACCCCAAAGCCTAAACTTGAACCCTAATCCCTAGACCCTGTCTAAGCCCCCAAGCTCGACATGCAAGGTGCCGATATGGCTATCCCGTGGTGCTGAAGGTACTGTTGGATGCGCAGGCCAGGCAGAGCCTTGGGGGGTTTTAGGTTTAGGGATCAGGGCTTTGGGAGTAGGGTTTGGGGGACTAAGGTTTAGGGATTAGGACTTTGGGCTAACGTATTAGGGGACTAGGGATTAGGGGATTACGGTACTAATTAGGGATTTGGAGATTTGGGATTAGGGTTTAGGGATTAATAGGGTTTTAGGGTTTTGAAATTAATGTTCTCGTTTCACAGTCAAGGGTTGAGGGCTTGGGATGTAGAAGTTCGGTGTTTAGGATTTAGTGTCCAGGGCCCAGGGTGTATGCTCCAGGGCCCGGAGATGAGGATCTGAGGGACGTGTGGGATGTATGGTCTTTAGTGGTTTTTGGAGGTGATGTGTTCAGCTTTTTTCAGCTGTAAAGATTTTGTATTTTGGGGTTTTGCTGCTGCTGCACCAGCTCCTGCTCCTGCTTCTGCCCTTCCTCCTCCTCTCTGCCCCAAACCCCAAGCCACTGCACCCAAACGGAAGTTTCCAACTTCTTACCCCTAAATCCAAAACTTGAAGCTCTAGACGCTAAGCCAAAAAACCTAAGCCCCGTTTTAAGGGTTTGGGTATGCGGGGCGGAGGCCAATCCGAACCTGGCAGACACTGACGGGCAGTCTCCTTTGCATCAGGCGCAGCAGAGCCCGTGCAGATAATACAAGAGTAATGGTAATAACAGAAATGGTCGTAAGAATGATAAAGCTACGGGGTTTAGAAATTAGGGTTTAGGGCTTAGGGTTCATGGTTGTTTCCTTCAATAGGAGGACCCCAGTATGTTTCCTGAAATATTTCAACCCGTATTATGGTGACCCTTAGAAAACACTGAATGCCAATGGGAGCTTGATAGCCCTGACGTCCGATGACATCTTCCACATGGGGCACGTGTAAGTCCTTGATATACGCTGTTGCCAGATTGCCTTCCTCCACGGTTGCTTTGTAGATGGTGTGTGCATAGTTTCGGGATTCAAGTGCAAAACCCTAAAGCCTGGAGGGCTCAGAATTCAGGCTTACGGATATGCCATTTGGGCTTGGGCTTGAAGCAGTGGAGGGTTTCTCTAGGTCTTGTGCCGTTTCACACACTCGGTGGCTTTGTCGCAAGGGAAGGATTACCACGGCAAATCCAAGTCTCAGAGGGTAGATTACTCAGGCTGCGTATAATGCATCATGAGTAGCCCTCCGATGTATAGACTTGGTTTGAAATAGGGCTGCTCCAAATTGACCGTGTCCGTACCATCCTTCATTGGACTGGGCTTGTTTCGAGACCGATTCATGCTGCATCCTTGAAAGCCCAGGTAGAAACCCAATTCCATCCCTGTAGCGGCCCCAAGCGTGACGCAGCCCAAATCCCTAACTTCGAATCCGTAACCCTAAATCCTACCAAGAGCTCCCAAAGACCCAAAGTTTGGTGGGGCATGGAAGTATTTTGCGTATTTGGCAGGTCCACCCCAAAAAACCTAGGCTCCGAAACCTAAACCTTTAACCTGCCCATGTTATAGCACCCTCACCTCAAATGGTGGAAAACATGGAAAAGCCTGAGCTGGCATTATTTGAGGATGTGGAAGTCTTTTTAATTCGGCCGGTGTAAACCCATGTCATGCAGGCTGCGGAGCTGGGTCAGCTTGATTGCCTCAACCTACTGCTTCTGAGTGGTGCGCAGGCGCTCAGGTTTGTTTTTGTGTAGGGGGTCATTATACGCACACACAACTATCTTGCTATGTATGTGCACACCAACAGGCATAGAAACAAGGGTTTGGGCTAGTGGCTCTAGGATTTCGGGTTGTCAGGGTTTTTGCAGGGCCTTTTATAAAGTTTGATATTAAAGTTTTACTGAGATTATATTTGTTTGCGAATACGTTAAATGCCTTTATGCCACCAACGCAGAGGCTGTGTACGTCTATGGCTCATGAAGTAGGATATGCCATGACATGTTATGGCCCTATTCCATATTTCCAGGCTTTGTTCGGAATAGTCCCAGCGAGCGCAGGTTATAGTCCCCCTTAAGTAGATAGAATATGGGATATATGGGGATCTTCTTATAATAGACCCAAAGCCACATTCTATCTACTTCAGGGGGGACTCTATGTATTGGTATGCTGAGGTACCATGAACCTAGACCTTCCTCCTACCCTCTATTAGGGCCTAAGCACCCACTATTAGAGACAATATATCCCCAATTAAGGGTACTAGGAAGGCCCTGGTATAAACCCTAAATCCTAAACCCTAAATCCTAAACCCTAAACCCTAGGAAGGTCCTGGAACATGAGTCATCCCAAGGCCCAATGCAAAATAGACTTTGTTTTGGGATGGGGAATCCTCTATACAGATGTGAGCTATAGTCTAAACCCCTTTAAGGGGAGGATATATAGGGGATTATGTAGGGGACTACTATAGGGGTTATTAAGGGGGATACTAGGAGTTTAGACTACAGCTCATGTGAAATTCAAGATGTTTCCTCAAAAGAACGGGTCTTGTGTTTTACTTCGCTGTCCGTACGATGAGGGTCTTGAACTTATGAGGGGTCCACACATGAGCCTTCAGTCAGCCTGTAGTCCCTATGAACATCCAGTTTCCATGTCATGTGGGGTTTTCTACAATTCCACTTGGTTTTCCATTATTGTTGAGGTAATATCCCTTAACCCCAACGTATAAATCCTGAAGAGTAGCTTCCATTTCCTTGTCCATTATCCTTATCTATGCCCCTATACACCCCTCTACATGATAGCTGCCCTAAATAGGGGGACCCCAATGTAGACCCCAAAATACTAGTCCTTATTATAGGGACCCCTAAAAGGGTACCCCTAAGTAAAGGGGACCCCTCTACATCTCTGAGCGACCTTCTAGTTAACACTCTTCTTCAACGCATCCCTCATAATCTGGGTTGCTGTTAAGGAACTTAGATTAAGATACCATAATGGCTACCTACATATATATAGAGAGTGAATAATAGGGTTTCCCCAATAGTAACTTAGTAAGTTCCTTAACAGCAACCC
>CAJNIZ010003109.1:882-24373 GCA_905231905.1 Symbiodinium pilosum | reverse complement strand
AAACTGCAGAAGCGCACGAGCGGCTCCAAGAGGACGCCGACTGGCTTCAAACTACAGAGGGCCATACGTTGGGTACTGCCCCCACCCAGTAACAGTCTATATTAGGGGTCCTATTAAGGGCTATATATAAGCATATTATACTTATTATCCAACTGTTACTGAGGGGGGCAGTACCCAACCTAAATCCTAAACCCTAAATCCTAAATCCTAAGCCCTGGACTCTAAACCCTGAACCCTAAGCCCTAAAACCTCCCGCTTGGCAGTTTCTGGGCTGCCGTTAAGAAACTTAGATTACGTTAATTTACTAAGGAAACCCTAGCGTTTACTCTGGACTTGGCTAGCGACAGGCTGGAGAAGCGGAAGCCCCTTGTTGCCCCAAACCCGAAACCCTACACCCTGAACCCTACACAGTTCCCATAGGTTGGTTTAGGGTTTAGGATTTAGGGTTTAGGGTTTAAGGGTTTAAGGTTTGAGGTTCAGGACGGATACTAGAACACTCCAATACTGTGCTTTCCGGAAATTACTACAGACCCTATTAATAAGAACTGCAATATATTCGAGGTACGATAATGGTTCCCTTGTTTCTGGGAACTCCCATACAGAAGACCTACTTTGCATACGGATTCTAAGGATCGTTCAGCGGATTGCTATCGACTACCCAAGCTTCGGTGCCGAGAAGCAAGCGCCGATGCACACATCGTAGTTCCTTGCTGGGGATCTATTTCGCTTAATTAAGTCCTAAATCCTACTCCTGAGGACCCAAATAGCCCAATGGATACAGGCTAAACCCTAAACCCTAAACCCTGGGGCCCATGTAGGTGCTATTTGCATACTTGGATCCCCAGACTGGGCCCTAACTCCTAAAACGGGCTGCAGGTCTCTAACTCTACCCAGACCAGGATCTAAAAAATAGATCCCCACAGTCTTCTAAGGCCCTTCCACAAAACCCTTCCAGGAACCCTTCCGCGGCCCAAAGCTTCCGCAGGTGTTAGGGTAATGTGTTATAACGATTAGAGGGTATATATTGGGGTCATACAGGGAATCGGGGTTATATAGGGCTTATAGGGCATATACTTTAGGATCATCGGGTATGTATTGGGGTTATATAGGGATTATAGGGTATATATTGGGGTTAGAACGGGATTATAGGGTATATACTTGGGTTCTATAAGGATAACGAAAAATGAAATGGGCACTGTTTACATCCTGCAAATCTTTGCTTCTGCGAACCTTTCGCGAACCTTCCGCTTCGACGAAGTATCTGCTACTCATGGAATACTCTCGCGGTACCCTAAACCCTAAACTCTAAACCCTAAACCCTACCCTTCCAGTAGCCTTTCGCGGCAAAAGTCCGTCGCAAGATCTTTGAGATTGAACACACATTTGGTGTCGCCAACAGAGTAACCAATGACCAAGGACCTGAACCCTCAACCTCAAACCCGAACAATAGCAAAAACTATCAAAAACAAACGCAGCCAACATGCCAGATGTAATTTGGGTCCAATGCATAGTGCGTAACAGTTGGGTACCTTTACGTTTGCATTGTCTAAGCAAGCCTTAAATCCAAAATCCAAAGCATGACCCCAAATCCCAAGAACCTAAACCCCCTAAACTGAAAAAAGACAACGTCCTAGACCTATAGCCCTTCATGTTACACCCCTCCGCACCCCAAACGGGCCAGATACCTACACAACATATACTGGAGCCCCGACGGGGCTTTCTTTATAGCTGCTGTGAGCCCTTTGGGCCACTATGTAACTACTAAATTCTAAGCCCTAAACATGTATCTACTAAATCCCAAGCCCCAAAGCCGTAAATCATGGAAGTACCTGCCCCCTTTGGGCACAGAATCCAAAAGCCACGAGGCGATTCCAAGACGTCTGAGGCAGCAGACAAGTGCTCCATGCTTGCCTGCAAAGGTTTAGGGTTGAAGGTTTCTGCTTTCAGGCTTCTAAGGCTCAAAATAGCCCACAAGCCGTTTAGAACATGGTCTTTGGGCCCAAGAGCTTGAAAATGCGAGACCTTAGAGCCTTAGGGTTAGGGTTCAGGCTTGAGGGCTTAGGAACTTATTGTTCAGGACTTGGGGGGGTTCAGAGGGCTCGGGGTCCAGGGCTTTTGTCACCAGGAGTCCGAATTTAATGCTTTAGTAGAAGAAGCTTTGGACAAGTATATGATTATTGGGTACCTGGAATGCAAGGTACTCCTATGATATGATATACTTGGATAAATTGGAAGTAATTATTTGATATTTAGGGGGGTCAGGGCGTTGGCTTCCGCCTTCCAGCTCAAGGTTTTTGGCGACTCGTCCTTTCACGGCTTGGTGATTAATGCAGGGGAGTGTATGGCTTGCGGCCGGGGAAGTAGAGGTCCCTGAACCCGAAACCCTAAACCAACATTGAATCCTGAACCAACCCTAAGCCCTAAACACTAAACTCTAAGCCTTAAAACCCTACACCCTAAACCCGAAGCCCAAAGCCCTAAACCCTAAACTCTAAACCAACCCTAAACCCCACACCCTAGACCCTGTGGCGTAGAGGCTCTGCGGATGTGGAGTTCAGCGTTCGGAGAGGGTCCATGCAGAATATATAGTATAGGGTTTAGGGTTTAGGGTTTAGGATTTAGGGTTTAGGGTTTAGGGTTCAGGGTTTAGGATTCAAGGCTTACGGTAGATATGATATATATATATACATATTCAAGGACCAAAGGGGTTCCCATATAACTACTTCAGGGCCAAGGTGTATACCCTAAACCCTGAACCCTATACCATATAACTACTTGTACCCTCTGGGCACTGAAACCCAGCAGCGAGAGGATGTTCTTAAATCCTCTTATACACTAATTTGGAGGTTTCCTGCTATTAAGGTACCTTTTTGGGGGTCCCCATAATAAGGATCATAATATCTTGGGGTCTAAATTGGGGTCTCCTAGTTTATGGCGCATCAAGGTCCTACAAAAGTCGTATGATAATCATACAGTCCTAGTTTCGTCGTGGGCTGCAGAAACAAAATTCCCTTCTACTATCTAGACCCAGACCCAAAGGGTCCTAAGTGCTATTATGGGGTATACTTACCCAAACCATAAGGGAAATTACTACTACAGATACCATACTTTGTACCATATAGGTACTTTGGACCCTTTGGGAGATTTTATCTAATCCTAAGCCCGAGGGTACAAATAGGCTCCTTACACCCTAAACCCTAAACTCTAAACCCTAAACCCTAAACTCTAAACCCTAAACCCTCAACTCTAAATCGTTGGGCCGAAAGTACATCCTACACAGGTACTTCGACTGCCAGGTTGAAGCCGTAAACCCTAAACTAAACCCTACTGGGCCACGAGCTCTAGGCACCCTCAACCCTAAACCCTGCCAAAACCGAAAAATCTGTAAAATAATGGCCTTTATGGCTGTAACTCTGGGCTTTGGGGCTATTATCTTACATACTTTTGGGGTTTAGGTAAACCCTAAAACCTAAACCCTAAACCCTAAACCTAAAAACCCTAAACCCTAAACCCTAAACCCTGGACCCTAAACCCTAAACCCCTACTGAGCGCCCCGAGCCCTAGAGGTATTGTTCAGGACCCTACGGTTTAGGGTTTAGGGTTTAGGGACATGGGAGTTTCCCAAAATTAGGGGTACCTTTCTATAGTTTCCCCATAATAAGGACTATAGTATATTAGGGTCTATATTGGGGTCCCCCTATTTTGGGAAAGTACCACAAAACCCTGAACCCCAAACCCTAGGTGAATTTCGGCTCTTTGTCGTAGGGCAACCCAAGGGCTCCCATGTAGTAGAGCTTAGGGTTTATTATGATGTGTGTTGTAAGTTGTCTTAGGATTTTGGGGCTTAGAGCTTAGGGCCTAGGGTTTATTATGATGTTTTTGTAAGTTGTTTTAAGATGTACTTCACAAGAAGAACTGCACAGCATGTTCTGCGCTGGCCTTTAGCATTGAAGTTTCGCCAACTTCGACAGTTTGCGCGTCGCACTCCCTATACACCACCCCAGAGTAACAGGAGAATCGTGAAATCATTGCATGCCTCTACACATACACATCCTATCTATGCACATACATCGCTGCAGTATGTATGTTTGCGTCTCTTTATAGGTACAGCTCCAAGCGTGGACGCTAATTCAACCCAAAACGATGTCAAGGGCTCCTTTTCGGGTGATCGCTGAAACATCAGTTTCACTTCTTGGGGCTTCTAGGCTTTAGGGTAAACCCTAAACCCTAAACCCCTAGGCTTTAGGGACAATTGCGTGGGGCGAGCGAAAATGATCAACCCAAGCCTTTCAATGCTACTGCCGCTGATGCTAAAGCCCTGACTGCCAACAAGGCTGAACCCAAAGGGTCCTGAGTACCCATATGGGGTATACTTACCCAAACCATAAGGGAAATTACTACTACAAAAACCATACTTTGTACCATACAGGTACTTTGGAGCCTTTGGGGAAGTACCCTACACCTCGGGAATCAAGGCATTCCATTCGTCGATTGCTACACTCAGCTCGTTTCAAATCTGTTGTCTTAACCGCATGTTGTGGTGTCTTGTCCAAAGGTCAAAGCTTCTGCAGAAACAGCATCAAGAGAGCTTTAAAAAACTGAGCCCCGACTTTACACCCTAACACTAGCGCATCCTCCGCTACGTAACTCGTGTAGCAATTCAATGTGGACTATAAATACCGTGAACCCTAGATACCCCTTGATACCCTAGATCCCCCCAATAAATCTTATGAAAACCTATATGGCCCCACACAGCATTACCCAAACCCAAAGAGTCCGTGTAGCTATACAATATATTTTTGGGCCCCAAAGTAAGTATATGAGTCATAGTCTAAATTCCTAGTATCCCCCTTAGTAACCTTATAATAGTCCTCTATAAAATTCCCTACACAACCCCCTTTCAGGAGTTTAGACGATAGCTCATATGGGAACCCGTTTGGGCGTTAGGTATACACCATAGAGCCCTAGACCCTACCCTAAACCCCTAAACCCTTTGGAAAACAGACCAGTTGCCGCGAATTCCAGGGCCACTCTCCATTGTCCAGCAGTTGCCAAGGAGGCCGTTGCCAGGGACAAGGTAGAGTCTGCATCCTACTGGGCTCATCTTTAGAGCTTAGGGGGTTTAGGGTTTAGGGTTTAGGGTTAGGGTCAGGTTTAATTCAAGGCTTAGGGTGTAGGATCTAGTTCAAGGTTTAGGGCTCAGGGTATAGGACCTAGTTTAGGGTATAGGGTTAGGTCTAATTTAAGGTTCAGGGTGTAAGGGTTTATGGGTCGAGTTTAAGTTTTAGGGTTTAGGGCTCAGTCTAAGGGTCCATATCCTAATCCCTTCATGCGAGCATTAAACACCTCCACCTCCACCCTTGATTTTAAATGTGTCCCCAAAGATGTAAGGTCTCTTATGGGGTACGATTTAATGTTTCAATAGTAGTGGTAAGGGGTGCTCAATGTCACTACAAAGGTAGGGGATCAAATGGCACGTAATTGATGTCCACATGAGTTCGAAAATGAGTCTTTTGAGCCCCAGCTGTATCTTGTTTAAGTACTTGTGTGGCTTGTCATGGGTCCTCATACGAGCTAGGGTTTGTGGTTTACACTTTAAGCGGAGTGTAAGGTTCAGCGCTTAGGATTTCGAGTCTGTCGGGCGTAGGGTTTGACTTGGGGCTTACCTATAGGGCATATGTTCGAGCGTTGAAGGTGTAGGATTTGTGGCTCACTACGGTTACTGGACAGAATCATGCATGACCGTATATATCTTAAACCTGAGAATGATGGTGCTATGGTACACTTAGATGTAGGACTCGGCCCATCAAAAGCATGAACGCGTAGAGTTTGGGCCAAAGTGGTGTGTACGTGTGGACTCAGGCTCTCTTAATAAAATCAAACCTCCCCACAACCCCAAACCCAAATCGCAGTCCTCGGCGAACCCTTCTAAATCCCTGTGCCCTTATCCTGCCTGCATGCGCTCTTCCGTGCACTCTCTCCGCATTTCTGCAAACAGAGCCAGTGAATTTTGCCAACGAAAGCCTCTGCTCTCTGCGGCCATAAGCCTAGGCTTAAGTCACCACGGGTCAAAGTTTAGTGTTTAAGGTTTCTGTAAATGATGCCTACAGCGCGCCCTGAAGTTTATAGCCCTTGCATTTTTTTGCTACTTGGATCCCTAGGCCATTTGAACAAGGCTTCCACAGCTGAAGGTGAACAGGATATAGGGTCCCGGGAGGGGTTCTGGCTTAAAGCTGTAGGGTCTAAGGATTCAAATAGCACAACGTAGGCAACATTTACTACAGACTTTAGGGTCCAATGTAGGTATTTCTTTGTATACTTAATTCTTAGGGATCGGGTCTAGGTTGAGGGTTTTGTGTTTGAGGTAAGGGGTTTCGGCTTTGGGTTTATAAGGTGTACGGTAATTGTATGTATGATACAGGGCTTGTGTTGCCGTGCAATGAAGCCACAGCCAGGGTGTCCTCAAGGACAAAGAGGTTTGCGGGCGTGCGAAAGGGGTTCCAAATGCCCTGCTTAAGGAGCACACAGAGAGGAATGGCTGCCTCATGAAAAAAACCCTAATTGGTAGTTTGCCCAAGTAGGGAGGCCCCAATATAGACCACAATATACTCAAATCCTTATTATGGAGACCCCCCCCAAAATGGTATTCCCTAATTTTGGGAAACCCTAAACCCTATGCCTATGTATACACCCTAAACCCTAAACTCTATACATCGCCTATACCACTTTAAAATGATACCCCCTAATCTTAGGAACCCCTCAATTGTTGCTAGTAGTCGCAAGGTTAGGGCTCAGTTCCGAAAGCGAATCGTCAACCATATGATTTGATTTTCTGAAAAAAAACAAGGTTTTTGGTTTAGGGCTTAGGGTTTATGGCCCTTTTTTAAACATAGTAGCCCCCCTAGACGAGGATTATCACATTTTGCAGTCTACGTTCGGGCTCCCCATATATGCCCTGAAACGGTACCCCACGCCCAAAACCCTACACCCTGATTAAATAAAAACCTCTCAAATCCTTGGCTCCTTCGTGGAGATTGCTTTGCATCGGGGCTGCTGCAGTTCTGATGGCGAAGAACATACCGGATGGCTCTGGATTTAGGGGCGATGGGCTGGACACGGGGGACGCAACTCATACAATTATACACTTTGGGTACTGCCCCCCCTCAGTAACAGTTGGATAATAATTATAATATGGTTTTACATAGCCCTGAATAGGACCCCTAATATAGACTGTTACTGGGTGGGGGCAGTACCCAGTATATACTCATCATGGCACTTAGCAGCCCTACAGGGACCTAAGTCTTGGGTGAGGGTGGTGGGGTGTGCCCCACAAAAACCAAACCCCAGGTAAGGGTAATAGGAATACAGGGGAACCCCCAAAAGTTAAGGGTCGAACGTCCTAGCCCAGTGCTAAGGAGTACTATTGCAATTCCGGTATCCTCTTGGACGCACAGAGCGTTTCGACGATTATCCTTAACGGACCAAAGCTCTCGAGAAAGCACGGCCCTAAACCTCCAAACCACTAACATGAACCCTTCAAACAAGCTTGAGATGCTAACGTATGAGGTATGAGGTATCAAACCTTGCTTTAGGGCCACACTGGCTGTTGTAGATAGGGTTGACCTATTGGGGGGTTAGTGGGCACTAAGGGAATCTATATGAATCTATTATAGAGGGATTCGATCGGAATTATTTCCCTTATTCCCTACTGACAGCCAGTACGGTGTACTTCTTTAGCGTGATTTCCAGGAATTCCCAGGGGGGATCTAGGAAGTAGAACCCACAATATGGTACCTTGTAAATTACACAAGGTCAGGAAGTTACCCAGTGCAGCAACACCACATGGTTTATTCTGTAGGGTTTGGGGTTTAGGGGTTTGAGGTTTAGGGATTAGGGTTCAGGGTTTAGGATTTAAGGACTTTAGGGTTTAGCGACTAGGGACGCCAAGTAGACATTTGCATTCACCCCCCCCCCACGCAAAAGGTACTCGTATCATGCCATATCTGTCCCAAACGGTTCATGGACAGATATAATATAACATGCACTTATGGGCCCCCAAATGGTAGTTTCCCTAAATAGGGGGACCCGAATATAGATCCCAATATACTATAATCCTTATTGTGGGGATCTCCAAAATGGTATTCTGGGAAACCCCCAAATGGTTTCCAGAGTTTAGGCCTTAGGCTTTACTTTGGCGCCCAAGTACATACGAGATAGCTATATGAGCTATGGTCTAAACTCCTTAAAGGGAGGTTATATAGGGGAATATATAGGGGACTACAATATAGGGGGTATTGAGGGGGATACTAGGAGTTTAGACTATGGCTCATATGAGTGTGAGAAAGCTGCTTGTGGATATTCAAGGGGCACGGGGTCTATAGGACTAGACAAGGAAAACTGGCTAAACCCTGAACCTAGGTTCCTCAGTAACTCCTTCATGATAAGGGTTTAGGGTTCAGGGTTAGGGTCTCTTCAACTTTAGTCAGGAGACCCCCAAAAAAGGGAAAACGGATACTGCTGGGGTACCTAGACACCTTAAGCAGGGAAAACTGAAGCATTTTTGTGCTAAATCCTAAGCTCTAAGCACCCCAAACACGAAACCCTACCTAGAGCAACCAATCTTCCCCCTAAAAAGGAAACATCTACTCCTAAAAACACAATAAAGCATCCCCTCGTTCCTCTCCCCGGTTGTTGGGCTTTGACCCTAAGCCCTAAACCCTAAACCTTGTGGGTTTAGCGTTTAGCGTTTAATGTTTGGTCCCCAGAGCTCAAGCCTTCCCTTGGGAAGGCCAGAAAAGGGCCATGTTTGTCCTAGGAGCTTCAGGGTTCTGCAGTGTAGGGTTTTAGGGGTGTAGGGTTTTAGGGGTTTAGGCTTGTAGGTTTTTAGGACGTCCGCTCGTGCTAGACCTTTCGTGGGGGCCAAGGAGTCAATGCAAATTTGGGACATCGGCCCCTGTTTGTGGGCACTTAGGCCTGAGTGGAGGGTAGTGGGAGTGTCTAAATAACTAAACATGCGCATGTGAATGAATACAGAGGTAAACCCTAATCCTTAAACCCTAATCCCTAAACCCTAATCCCTAAACCCTTAACCTTAAACCCTAAACCCGGCGAAAAAGAAATACAATCGTAGAGTTGCTAGCTGCTAGAACAAGGCTGGAGACAATCGATGATATGGGTTGTTCTCAAACTTATGGGCCGAGTGTAGTGATAGGTTGTTTAGGGTTTAGGGTTGTTCAGACTTATGGGCCCCCTGTGGTGATAGACTATATAACGGCACCTAATATGTAGTTGTACCAACATGGGTCCCGAATCTTGGGGAGTACACCATTATTGAGGTTGCATCCATGGACTGTCAGGACGACTCTGCACCTGCTCTTTGTGTCTCGGGAAATAGGTCTGCAATGTTGCTACATCAGCTCCTCGCAAGTCAACTTGCCTTAGCCCACATTACCCTAGGAAGAAAAAAAAGGATCCTTTATACATAAATATAAGGAATCCCATACCCCAACAAGTATAAAGGATCCCTTACATTGATCCAGTTGCACAAGGCCTTGGTTGCGAGGATGGACCTTGCATGGAATTCCACACCTTGCAAGCAAACGCAGCACTGATGCCCTCACATCTGTTGTCTGCCATGACGCCCGCGACTTGCCCCCGCCCGTTATGATCCCGAAAGATGGGTGGTGCTTGCCCCTGGCCATTTTCCATGGAACGATCTCAGCCAGCCACCACAGGACGGCTAGCATAGCTGAGCCGCCGGAATGGTCGTGAAGATCCAACAGTGCGCCTCTACCACGGAGCATGTTGGGCCAAGTTTCTTCCTGAAGGGCCTGCCGGAAGAGACCGAAGCTCAGTCTCTCTGTGCAAACAGCATCCAAAATCTGGGTATAGGATTCCCGATCTGGAGTCTGGCCATTTGACAGCATGCATGAGAAGAGTGACAAAGCCATGCGCCACTGCCGGGCTGCGCCGCAAGCCGCAATACCAGCACTGGAGCTTATCTCACTTGGTACAACTCCTGCTGCAGGCATCTGTGCCAACAGGGACAACGCCAGCTGCCACTCGCCACCTTTCTCACACGCGCTGATGCTGGCATTGAAGCTGATCTCATTTGGTACAAGGTCTGCTGCAGGCATCTGTGCCAACAGGGACAATGCCATCTGCCACTCGCCACCTTTCTCACACGCACTGATGGCGGCATTGAAGCTGATCTCATTTCGTACGACTCTGGCTGCAGGCATCTGGATCAAAAGCAACAGAGCCATCTGCCATCCGCAGCCTTTTTCACATGCGCTGATGCCGGCATTCAGGTTGATTTTATCTGGCATGACCCTAGCTGCGGGCATCTGCGCCAGCACAAATAAGGCCATCTGCCATTGGCCACCCTTTGCACATGCATTGATGCCCGCACTGAAGCTGATCTCATCTGATATCACTTGAGCGGCAGGCATCTGCGCCAGCATCAACAAAGCCACCTGCCACTCATCCCCTTTCTCGCAGGCACCGATGGCAGCATTGAAGCAGATTTCGTCAGGTATGACTGTAGCTGAGGGCATCTGCGCGAAAAGAGACAGTGCCTTCCGCCATTCCCCAGCCTTCTCACACGAACTAAGCGCGGCACTGAAGCTGATCCGATTGGGTATGACCCTTGCCGCAGGCATCTGCGCCAACAGAGATACGGCCACCTTCCACTCGCCACCTTTCTCACACGCGCTGATGCTGGCACTGAAGCTGATCACATCTGCTTGGACTCTGATGGCAGACATGTGTGCGAGAAGAAACAGAGCCATCTGCCATTCACCACTTTTCTCGCAGGCACTGATGCCGGCATTGCAGCTGATGACATCTGGCGTAGCATTCGCTGCAGGCATCTCTGTCAATAGAGATAAGGCCATCTGCCAGTTGCCGTCTTGCTTACAGGCGCTGATTCCCGCGTTGAAGCTAAACACGTTTGGTATGACTCTAGCTGCCGGCATCTGCGCCAACAAAGACAGGGCCATCTGCCATTTGCCACCTTTCTCGCATGCGCTGATGCCGGCACTGAAGCTGATGACATTGGGCGTGACTCTGTCTGCAGGCATCTGCGCCAGCAGAAACAAGGCCATCTGCCACTCGCCAACCTTCTCACACGCGCTGATGCTGGCACTAAAGCTGACCTCGTTCGGTATGGCTCGACCTGCAGGCATCTGCGAGAAGAGACACAAAGCCCGCTGCCATTCGCCAGCTTTTTCGCATGCGCTGATGGCTGCGTTGAAGCTAAACTCGTTGGGAGCGGTGTTGACCAAGCTCATTTGTGACAAGAGTCCTAGTGCAAGCGGCCACTGGGAACCCTTCTCGCAAGCAGAGATAGCCGCACTGAAGCTGTAGACATTAGGTATCGCTTTGGATGCAGCGATCTCCACCAACACTTGAACTGCCATCTGCCATTGTGTGGCACGCCCGCAGGAAATGATGGCCTGGCCACATCTTGTTTGGTCCACTTTGCGGGTATTGCTCTGTAATACTTGGATTGCAGATTGCCAGTCCTTGTTGCCATCCTTCCTGCAAGGTGCCCTGGCGAGTTTCTTGTGGGCCATGTCTGCAGCGTATGCCATTGCAGCTGGCTAACATACCCAGCTTGCTACAACCCAGAGCAGGGTATCTCAACTTGTTTGTCTGTCAGGACCTTAGCTACCATGCGTGATCATCTAGCTCATGTAGATTTGGCTGCGATGTCAGAGAAAGGATCTTCGCTTGTATGGTGACCGCATTCAAGAAAGAGACCCACTGCCCGAGAAGGTTGTGCTGTGTCAAGTTGAATGTGACATCTCTTCAAGCGAGTAAGTTCAGAGACAACAATACTATAGTAGTTCCCATTACCCCTTTATATAACCCCAATATACTATAGTAGTTTCCACTTTCTTTTCCAGTATCCCCTATAACAAGCCCTACACGCCTTGAAGCCCAAAATCCTGGACCCCTACCCTGCACCTCCACCAAGACATAAGGCCTCATCTAGCATGTGGGTTTATCAAGCTGTTTAGGCCCAGTTTGGGGCAATTCTTCACACACCTCCGCACCGACTAAACACCACAAAATTCCCCTTCGTTCGATACTTGATAGCTCCAGATCCTGAACCATAAAGTTTACATGGGGTCTGGGTTTAGGGTTTATGGTCCATAAACCCTAAACCCATCCCTCATCCCTAATACCCGATTGCCTGGGCATCTGGGGGCCGGAAACTGCACTCGTTTAGGGTTTAGGGCCCCAATCCAAGGTTCACCTATCTGCTTCCAATATAGTCGGACAATTCAATCCTAGCCAAGATGTGGAACCTGGACCCTAGTTCTTCAATCCGGAGCTTGAGCCTAAACCCTGGTTATTACCACGTGCTCTAGACCCCCTTTTTTCAGGCTGAGGGTAAGGGAGTACCGTAGGTTCTGGCACCTTCAGGGAATTGTTCAAAATGAAAATGAGCACTACCTAAACCCCGAAAGTATGTAAAATAATGGCCCTAAATCCATAATAACAACCCTAAAAGGCCATTATTTAACATACTTTTGGGGTCCAGGTATTCATCTCAGTCATTTCAGGTTTATGGTTTGAGGGCCCCTAAGCGGCAGCCCCCCCTGAACATTGAACCCTAAACCCTGACCCTAAGGGTCCAAGGACCCAAATAATAGGGTTTTAGGGCCCAAATACCATAAATATCCTAGTATTTGGGCCCTAAACACTCCCTATTATTTGGGTCCTTGGACCCTTAGGGTGATGCTTGGGCAGCTGGAATGCAGTCCGGACCGGTAATAGCCAGGATTCTAAGGTTGTACACTGCTTGAAGTTGATTGTGCTTGCAAAGGGATCGTCCTGCCACCCCAAGCCACAAAGGGGCTCCTATAAGGCTGCTTTGGGTTTAGGGCGCAAGTAAGTGTAGAGTATATACCACATGGGTACATCGACCCTTTGCACATTTCCAGCGAAAAAACGAAGCGGACTTGTTCTTAGGCGGAGGCTAAGAGGCATGTAAACTGGCGGCATCCTATGGCGTGAAGAGGGCTGGCTGATGCATGATCCGACGAATCAAGAACTCAACCTTCAATCCAAAATCGTGCGGCCGCCTTAAACCCCTTGTATAAATGCCCCAAATTTTGTGGCTGCTTGCAAGTCGCGTGCTGTGGATGTGGATGACGTCCTGTCCAGGCTATACTGACCTTAAACCGTAAACCCTGAACGTGAAATCGGGATAGGGCTTGATCTGATATTACGGACATAACCCAAATTTTGGGAGAATCGTCTTACACCTAAAACCCAGAAACCTAAACCCTAAGCCCTCAAGCCTCGCTAGTGTACGGGCTTCTCTATGGTAAGCCGTGATACGTAGTTCTCGTGAAGTATAATGTATAGCCCCTGAACCCCATACAACCCTATATTATACCCCCTTTAAAGGGGTCTACATTACTAGTTTTCTAGAGTCACAGGATGATGTGCAATGGGCTTTGGGGGGGCTTTGTCTTGTAGGGTTTGGGGGGGTTTAGGAATTTAGGGATTTAGGGTTTAGGGATTTAGGGTCTAGGGCTTTAGGGCTTTGGGATTCCAAGGGGAGTGTATTGGCAATTGGTCAAGTCATTGCAGTGTGCTCGAATCCCTAAACCCTAAACCATAATCCCTAAACCCTAATCCCTAAACCCTAAACACAAAGCATATCTAACAGGTCTCAGGTTTGTCAATGCAAGTCCAGACGCATTGGTAGGCTCTAAGCTGATTCCTCCCAGACCTTGAGGTAAAGGGGTAATATAGGGGCCTAAATGGGTGGTTGTCAAAATTATGGTCCCTTCTTGGGTACCCTAAATATTAGGTGCCGTACTATAATAGGGACCCAAAAAAGGACCACAATTTTGACAACCGCCCATATAATTACCAATGTAATGGTTTAGGGTTTAGGTGTTTAGGGTTTAGGCCGTGGAGTTTGTTTCGGAAACCCCGAAGAACCCTGAATTGCCTACACACTGCAATCAAAGCCCTGACCCTAAACCTAGCTTCCCGGGAACCACGGAAAACCTGAACCCTCAACTTGAAAAAGTATCAGAGCCCCAAACCCTGAACTCTCTTTTCTCGAGGCCTCAGCACGTATCCAACTCTAACAAGAGCCGTGTGCCCCGACTTCCCTTCGGCAAGTTGCAAACCGAATGCCCCACGCTCAAACAGCCCTAAAAACATTTCACCAGTGACGAGACAGGAGAACAAGCTTTGTAGGCGTCCTCTGTTGTTGTGGTAGTACTTCATAATACGGGTTTAGGGTTTGTGGTTTAAGGGTGAAAATGGCAGCCACGAAAGCATCCTAAACCCCAAGCCCTGCACCCCAAAATAGGCACCCTAACAAAACAGCCACACGGTTTCGTGTCTAGGGTGAACCCTCCCTCAGCTCTCGCTTATAGTTGACGCCTGCAGGCCCTGAAAATACAGCGAATCATGAAACCCCCAAAGCCCTGAATTCTAAACTCCAAACCCTAAAACCTGGGCTCCAAACCACACCCTACACCCCCTCACCTAAACCCCAAGCCCCAAACCCTAAACCCCAAACCCCTGAATCCTAAACCCCAAGCCCTAAAACCCCAAACCCCAAACCCCCAAATCCTAAACCCCAAGCCCTAAAATCCCTAAACCCCAAACCCCCAAATCCCGAACCCCAAGCCCTAAAGCCTCAACTCTAAACCCTCGAACCCTGGGTTCAAGGTCATGAAGACATGGCGCAGGATTTAGGGTTTGGGGTTTTAGGGGCTTTAGGGTTTTAGGGCTTAGGGTTTTAGGGTTTTAGGGTTTTAGGGTTTTAGGGTTTAGGGTTTGGGGCTTAGTGTCTAGGGCGCAGGTTTAGGGCTTAGGGCCTAAGGTTTAGGGCTTAGGGTTCAGGAGTTTAGGGCTTAATTAGGGTGTAGTGTTTACGGCCTCTAACATCTCTTGTACCCTTACACAAAAAGCCGGAGCCCTAAACTCCAAGCCTTAAACCCTAAACCCCAGATCCTACACCCGAAGCTGCAAAACCGAAACCCAAACACTGAACCCCAAGCCCTATATAACCCTACAGTATACCCCTATATAATCCCAGGTTCCATTTCATGTTCCATGCTCTTTTCCATTTGATTCTCTGTTAACCCCCTATCCCCAAGCCCTATAGACTCCCATACCCTCTCTTTGGGATATATTGGGATGATGGAAAAGAAAATGGATTGAGTATATAAGGTTTATATAGGGATTATATTCGGGATCTGTCTACACTGCTGGCAGCCCCTGTAAACCCCATAAACCTTAAACTCTAAACCCTACCCCACACCCTTAGACCCTGATGTCTCCAAGCTCAAGGGGCCCATCCTAAACCCCCGCACTTTCAGGGTGTAGGGTTTAAGGCTTACCCTAAGGCTCGTAGACTCTCATAATGGGATCCTAAACCTTAGCCCTCAAAGCCCAAACCTTCCCCCAGAAAGCCCATTATAGTCCTAGGAGCCTAGGGTAGGGTTTAGCACGCAAGCCCCAAGCAGTGAAAAGATAGCCTCCCAGGCGCCAGAAACCTTGCTGCTGGCTGCAGCAGAGCTCCTTACAGGCTTTAGGGTTTAGAGTTTAGGGGTTTAAGGCCTTAGGGGTTTAGAGCCTTGTAGGGGTTTAGGGTTTAGGGGCTTCGGGTTTAGGTGTTTAGGGGCTGAGCTCGGGAGCCCTCGGGCTTGGGGACATCAGGACCTAAGAATATGGAGGTAGGGAATCCTGAGCCCTAAACCAGTGGTTTAGGGTTTAGGGTTTAGGGCCCTTAAATCCCTCAATCCCTAAGCCCGAAGACCCTAAAGCCCTAAAACCCCTAAACCAAGACGAATACCTCCAGTAGTTCGCAGTTTAGAGTTGGGCGTTTTAACTTCTTGGGTTATAGGGTTTCATGTTGGCTGCGCCATGATTACCCCCTTCGATTGATCTCTCTCGATTTTTGACGGGATGCCGGAGTAACAATGCCAAAGCATTGGCTTGAAATTCTATGCACTCCGTTCATTGTCCCTAACAATAATAACATTTTCCGGGAACATGATAGTCGTGGGGGTAGCTACAATTGATGGTGACAACTTTGAAGTGAACCTTAGAGTTTGGGGCTTGCGCTTAAAAATGTACAATGGCTGCCGTAGAAGAATCTTTGTTCCCAGCAGTCAAATAGGCAGGGCATGTGACCCTAAAAATCCTCCTAGCGCCCCTAGTTGGGGGGTATATGGCTCCTAATGGCGGGTACTTTGTCAAACCTATGCGATAACCAGGTAGTATCCAATTGTCTCCAACAAGTACTAATGCTGTTAACACCACTGATTGCCCTAATCTTGTTTTGTCTTCTTCTTGATATTAGGACCGACTGGCACCGCCCTAAACCCTAAACCCTAAACCCTCATACTTCTAGGGTGTAGACTCCCCCCTAAACCCTGAACCGAAAACTAGCCCCTAACCCTCAAATGCTGGAGCCTTGCCTATATGTTCTACAGTCTAAACTCCTGGTATCCTCGCTACTAACTCTCATAGTAGTCCAATATATAATCTCCTATATAACCCCCTTGAAAAATTTAGACTATACCCAGACCCCCAAAAGGATCTAAAAATTAGATCCCCTAGAACCATACGGTGGATTATATAAGGATTATAATAGGGGTTATCATGGGTTTATATAGGGGATCTAATTTTCAGATCCTCCCAGGGGTCTGGGTAGCTCATATGTTCGAACCCGGAGCTCTCAATTCAGCCTGAAACCAAACCCCCGCAGCCTCGAAACCCTCCACATGCCTCATCCCTGAACCCCAAGCTCTAAACCGACCCCCCAAACCCTTAACCCAAACCCTAAATCCCAAAACCTAAATCCGAATCCCTAAATCCCTAAACCCTAAACCCCTCAACCCCCTTGAACCTCAGTGGTGGTGCAGACGCAGGAGGTCCAGGGGCCCACAGATTCTCAGAGGACCCAAGATTTCCTAGAGGGCCTGCCTGTGGCTCCAATAACCGACAGTTTAATAGTAAGTACCTTTTACTTAAATTAGTAGGTATAACCCAGAAAACTGTAGATTTGTGGGGTTACAGGTGAACCCTAAACCAAAACTGTAGATTTGTGGGGTTACAGGTGAACCCTAAACCAAAAACCCTAAATCCTGAAACCCCTTAAACGCTATAACCCTATAACCCCATAACCGCTTTTAAAGTTTCTAGTCCCTCCCTTATAAACACTAAACCCTAAACCCTAAACCGCGTTTTAGGGCTGTCTTAGAGGGCCTTCCCTGCTTTTCCGGTGATCTACCCGGCGCAAGCCAAGCCACGACAGCAACAGCGACTGCTCCCACTGCTCGCATTGCCCGCAAGCACCGAGGACACAGCGGAAAGGGATGATGTCCTCCGAAAACGGCGTCTAGGGTTCAGGGTTCAGGGCTTAGGGCTTGGGGCTTGGGGCTTTCAAGCCGTAAACCCTTAAACCGTATAACCCTGAAGGGTTAAGGGTGGAACATCAGGAGTCCTCCGTGACGACAAAAGCCAAGATATGTAGAGCAGTTAAGGGTTTAGGGTTTAGGGGGGTGCCGGTACACAACCCTAGAGATCCAAGTATACCAATACAATCAATGCCGACATTAGGCCCTCAAGTCCATAAATGTTCCCTGCATTGGGCTACTTGGATCCTTATATGGATTGTTGAACTTCAGTTCTGCGGAAAGAACAGCCATAAACCCTAAACCCTAGACTCCTCGCACATGGTCCCCTGGAGTTAAGTTAAGAAGTCTTGTAGCCCCCACAGACTGCTCTAGTGCTTCATACGGGGGCTGTATACTGGACAACCCTATAGCTGAAGGTCTTTTGTGCAAGTATCATTTAAGCCCTAAACCCTAAACCCTAAACTCTAAACCCCGTATCATCCCCTTCAATAAAATATAGATGTTTGCCTAGACCCTCCTCCGACCCTCTACTAGGGCCTAAGTACCTACTATTAGGGACCATATATCCCCAATTAAGGGTACAAGGAAGGTCCTGGTTGATACATGCAAATAGGCCACATGAGGACCTCCACCTATCCTGCTGGATCCATTTCGGCCCCCTGGCTCACCACAAAGGACCCCCAAATCCTGACCCTAAACCCTAAACCCTTAAAACCCTAAACCCTAAATCCTTAAACCCTTAAAACACTAAACCCTAGACCCTAAACCCTTAAAACCCTAAACCCTAAACCCCTGAACCCTAAATACCGTAGGGCTCCTGGTTTCTGCTTCGGGGCCTAAGGCTTGGGAATCCGAACACTTAGGGTAATGTAAAGCGTTTAGGGTCTACCTGAACCCCAAAAGTATGCAAAATCATGGCCTTTATGGCTATCACTATGGGTTTAGGGCCATTATTTTACATACTTTTGGGGTTTAGGTAGAATTTAGGGGTTTAGGATTTCTTGAAGTTTCTGCATTGAGAACGAATGACATGGTTTAGGCTTGTATTTCTTTTTGCTACCGGCTACTTCATCTCATACTCCCAACCCCTAGTAGTCTCTGGGGGCATTATAATTCACAGCCCCTGACTTCAGGCTACGGTTGATGGAGGAAATCTTGCACCACCTTAAGTCCTAGAATCCCTAGGACTTAGAATAGTTTAGGACCCCTAGGTGGTGCAAGATTTCCTCCATCAACAGTATTTTTGTGCAATTCCCAATACCAACTACAATTGAGGGTGAGCTCGTTTTGAGCTCGCCATGTTTTGCTCAGGTGGTATTGGCCATTACCCTTTGTATTACGATTGCAGGTCATTAGTTTAGGTATTTGGGAGGCCATGGTAATCCTTCGGTGGATACTAAAAATCCTGCATGGCCTTAGGTACCTTAAGCCTTAGGAATTATGGTGCGATAGTATACTAGAGTCATGCAGGATTTTTAGTATCAACAGTTACTCCTCTAAACCCTCAACCCTAAACCCTCCCACCCCAAACTTGAAGGCTCCTGTTCAAGGCGTTTCTGGCGAAAGTTGGAAAGAATTGACACCGCCTGGCAGATCATTATGGGAAGCTCGGGCTCCAACGCTTCATACTCGAAATCATGCATAAAGCGAAGTGCCCGGAAGCAGGGAAAGTATGGTACCATAATATACAAAGGCCATGCAGGAATTTTCAGTTCTAACAGAAGAAGTCCTGAACATAAATCGAAGTTGAAACCACATGCTCAGTGGATGCCTAGGTGGACCCTGACTGGTTGACTGTAGGGGTACTACTCACCTTCCCATATGAGCTATAGTCTAAACTCCTAGTATCCCCCTTAATATCCCTTAAAGTAGTCCTCTATATAATCACCTGTATAACCCCCCATTAAGGAGTTTAGACTATGCTTCATATTAGCTTCACTTTTGGAAATTATGCCCAACAACCGCGCGGCTTGGGTCGAGGGTCGCCTTCCAAGTCTCTCAACTTCTCCACAAACTGGGTGACTGTCACTGAACTTAAGTTAAATTACTTTTATGAGGAATTCCTATCATTTGCTATAGACCCATATTGCGGTAGCTTAAATCCCTAAACCCTAAACTCTAAACCCTATTCTACTATATACCGACCCCTATTACGGTAACTTACTTTTAGTTCCTTAACAGCGACCCAGCCTGAGCCACACCATGCTCCTCTATTCCGCAAGTGTTGTAAATAGAGAACAACATCCCTAAACACATAGCCCGCAACCACCCACAAAACCCGTTTAGGGTTTAGGACCGTACACGCCTGAACCCTAAACCCTACATACCCCTACATTATCCCTATACACCCCTATCATCCCCCTAATTTTGGGGGAATCCCCACTTTAAGCTGTCTTCAACATGTCTTGACCAAGCTCCAGGCTTTTTCAGTCTGAAGCCCTAAAACTCTAAAACCCCAAACCCTGGTTGAGCTGTAGGAATCCACTGCTCCATGCACATCCCGCAACCCGGAAAATTCCTAAACCAGGGTTTGGGGTTTTAGGGTTTAGGGTTTAAGGTCAGAGTTTTACGGTTCTAGGGTTTATAGGGTTTAAGGTGTATGGTTTAGGGTTGTAGGATTCTAGGGTTCTAGGGTTTAGGATTTTAGGGTTTAGGGTTTTAGGGTTTAGGGTTTTAGGGTTCTAGGGTTCTAGGGTTTCAGGGTTTTAGGGGTTTAGGGGTTTAGGGTTTTAGGGTTTACGATTTAGGGTTTAAGCTTTAGGGGATAACTGGGGCTATGATATGCCGTGTAGATGAGATTATGCGTACGAAGTCCATCACATAGACTCTGCGAGCCCCCTGCTCGAGATTTCATCGTTGTTTGGGGAGAGTCTACATCCTGTACGTATGAGGGCATCTCCATGCCCAAGTATCAAGGG
Organism: Symbiodinium pilosum; assembly: GCA_905231905.1. Taxonomy (NCBI): domain Eukaryota; class Dinophyceae; order Suessiales; family Symbiodiniaceae; genus Symbiodinium; species Symbiodinium pilosum. The sequence goes on along the minus strand of CAJNIZ010003109.1, from coordinate 4,047 downwards.
ATCATCGGCTTTTCCGGCTTCAGGGTTTAAGGTTTACTTTCCAAAATAAATGGGGATCCCATATAGGGATAATTCGTAAATGATGGGTGATTATTAGGGGCTTAGTCGGTATTGCTTTGAGAGGTATCTTCCCCAACCAAGCCTACCTGTCTCAAAACCAGTATTACAAGCCTTGCAGCGACCGGCGTCCGTGTAAAACGGGCCCGTAGACGTTTTCATGTTAAGTTGGGGTAAGTGTAGAGTCAACTGTGCAAGTTCCTCCGTGATTTTCCGATTTCATGTTCCCGACCTAGCTCTCGCAGGAGATGACTTCTACGGACGTCATCTTTTGGCCTTCCAGCGAACAAGTCCAGCAACTCGGGACAAAGAGTAAGAAGTCTGTTCATCCATGTATAAAAGATACGTCGCCTCTCAGATATCCGGCTCTTGGCCGATTTCAGCCGTTCGCCATGTTTTTGATGACCATATCCGCGTCTAACAGCTTAGCAAAGGCATGGATGATTCCGTAGGTGATCCTCTTGTTTGTAGGCCGTCGATGCAGTAGGTGTAGTCTGCAGCCTTATTGCGAACCCTGAGGTTTCTTGGATTTGCCTGAAGGATTTCCAGAATTTCTACCAGAAACGCTTGAATCGACCACTCGCAGAAATTCTACACGCTCAAAGCAAACTCCTCCTGCATCAGGGAATAAATGTTAAGCTACCAAAGGGACCCCATGTCACCCTTAATGGTCCCACTGACAAGCCTAATACTGACAGTAGCTCGTGCATAATCCTTCCAAACCCCCTTCAAACACTGTATTTGATTTCCTTGCCCATTTGTTTTCTCCATTTGATTCTACATTATTGGCGGGTAATATCCCAAAACGCTAAACCCTACATAAATAAACATATACATAGATACAGATACACAGACACACCCCTCGTCTAGGAGTTAAAGCATGATGGGACTCCTACTTGCTGCAAGGTTGTCATGGCTTTTAACCTTCAAGCCTATATAAACCTTATCAACCTAAACCTTTAAATCCTGAAGCCTACAGGCCCTAATGTGTAAACCCTGTCAGCCTGTAACCTGCAAAGCCCAAAACCCTTCAGAGCCTGTGGTTTTGAGCTTAGGTTTTAGGGGGTTAAGGTTTACATGAGCCCGAAGTGTAGAGGCCTGTTCCCATTGGCCACCCCTCTCGCACGCACTGATCGCAGCACTGTAGATCACCTCCCCCAAGCCCAGAACTTACAGGGTTTAGTGTTTCAGGTTTAGGCGTGTTGGGGTTTAGGATTTAGTCTCTTGGGTCTTCGAACTGCCTGCGCCGCCAATTGCATACAGCTTCACTGTGAGGTATTACCCAACCAGTCATAAATCATAAAACATCATAAAACCTTAGGTAATTGGGGTTGTAGGTGTAGTTGGCTTTGTCAAGGAAAGAGGGTTGGGGGCTAAGGTTCGGGATCTCAGCATGAGAGTTCGGGCTTGAGGGTCTTGGGGGATCTTACGATTTAGGGATTTTCGGTTTAGGGTAACTTTTCAAGTGGACCTAGTATCGTACAATTTCAAGGGCAACTTTTCAAAAAGTTGCGTACATCATATGAGCTACTGTCTACACTACTAGTATCCCCCTTAATGACCCCTATAGTAGTCCCCTATATAATCCCCTATATAACCCCCTTAAAGGACTTTAGACTATGGCTCATATTGTAGCCAATGCACCTTAATTCAGGAATCTACCTGGTCCCTCCAATATAATTCCTTTTTGGGTTTGGTATGGTTTTTTCGGTTAGGCTTCTTATAAGGATTACCAAAGGGTACTACATCGGAGGGCCTGGGTACCCTAGATGGCACCATGATAGCTCTTGTGAATATTAGCCCTAAAACCTAATCCTACTTTGGCAGAGTTTGGGCAAATATGTTACTGGCGTAGGGCGTACCCTCCTCCCAAACGAAAATATGGAGAGGGAAGATCCAGGGTCCGAGAATTGCCTAGCATTGGGGTCCCGTAGTTGCGGTGGGTGCCCTCAGAACTCAGAACCACCAGCTGCCGCCCGCGGCCTAAACCCTAAAAGTAAATGCCTTAACGCAAACCTTGGAAGGCAGTACACAAATTGAGTCCCAGGATCAGGTCTGGGCATGATTGGTAGCTTGCCAAATACAGAAGTACTCTATTCAGACTCCTGTTGTTGAAAAAGGCGTCTATATGAGCCATAGTCTAGACTCCTGGTATCCCTTTTAACATCCCTTATAATAGTCTCCTATATAAGTCTGTATATAACAGTTTAGACTATAGACTATAGCTCATATTTTGGATCCCGTGTTAATTCCCCAGCATACCACTTTTTTTCGCGCTTCAGGTTATTCTCATCATCCACTAATGGAGTGGGATCTATAAAGGATCAATACGGGGGATCTGGCCCTAAACCCTAAACCCTAAGCTTAAGTAACCCCAGGTGTTTAGCCTCCTGTGCAGCACATGTTCTGGCTTCTTGTTTCCCAGGCGAACTCCAGAATGCATACAACTCAAGTCTCCACTCACTTCTTGAGTATTGTGGAAGTACCTCAAAACTGGATCACGACTGATTGATATCAGGTTCGCAAACATACTCCGAACTTCAAAATGAAGTTCACCAACAACCCAGCCATGTGTACACTTCTTGAACAACTCCATAATCCTGGGTTTCTATGTCAATTTCCATGTGACTCTCATTACGCAGGAAAAGCCCTGAATCCGGTCTAACGTAAAGGGGCCTACTTCCCAAAGCCCCGAACCCTGAACCTTAAATCCTAAACCCTGTACCTTAAATCCTAAACCCTGTACCTTGAATCCTAAACACTAATTAATCGTTTTACCTTACATCCAACCCTGAACCCCAAATCCGAAACCCTAAACTCTACTGTTGATGGAGGAAATCTTGCACCACCATCAGTCCCTGAAGTCCTAGGAGTTGCAGTAATGTAGGGCCCCTAGGCGGCGCAAGATTCCCTAAACCCTAAACCCTAAACCCTAAACCCCAAACCCTACACCCTAAACCCTAAACCCAAACCCCAAACCCTAAGGTCCCATGGTACGGGCTCAGTTCTCCGCAGCCCAGGAGCTTCAAAGTGGCACCCCCAACCCTTAAACGCTGAAGCCCGTCTGAACTTCGAGTTGTCCCAAAGGTAGGGTTTAGGGTTTGGGGT
>CAJNIZ010003108.1:0-24374 GCA_905231905.1 Symbiodinium pilosum | reverse complement strand
AGGTATCTTTTGAGTGCATTTTTTTTGCATACCCTATTTGGATGCCTAGGGCTCCCCCCGAAAATAAAAGCACATAGTCCCCCTTAAGTAGGTAGAATGTGCGGTATACGGGGATCTTATTATCGTAGGGTTTAAAATTAGGGTTTAGGGGCCTGAAGACTGCTAGGGATGCAGAAGTGGCCAGCAATATGGGCCCTTAGCCGTTTAAAGAGGTTCCTAGGGGGCCCTCAAGTGTATGCATAAGGGATGCACTGGGATCGAAAACCTCACCAAACTCCTGAAGGAATCATGTGAAACCTTTGCCCAGCGTGGGTAGGCTTTAGGGTGTGGGATTTAGGGTTTAGGATCTAAGGTACGAAAGGGACCCCTATTATAATGACTGCTAGGGTAGGGATCCGTTTCCTCACTCGCTTGGGCACCAGCTATATATATTCATGCCCACATAATGCACACTGGATAGGCTCTGCCCAGAAGGCCCAAGATCCCTGAATCAGGGAACATTTCCTCAAACCCTATTAGAGATCCTAGTATCATTTCATGTATATTCCCTGCTGAAGGGTTCCCCAAAACCTGTACCATCATTCCTAGTACCAAATTCCCAAGCACCTAATTATTTAATACATGGACCCTTAGGGAGCCTTCTTATCCAAAGTATGAATGCATGTAGCTTTAGTGTCCAGACCCAAGAGGATCTGAAGCCCTAGTAGGTCGTACCCAGACACGTGGGAGGATCTAACAAATAGGTCCCCTACATAAAGCCATAGTAACCTCCATATAATCCCCATATGATTCTCCATCGTCTTCTAGGGGATCTAATTTCTAGATCCCTCGAAGGGTCTGGGGGGTATACATCCTCCAAATTTCATGAGAGGACAAGGCAGTGGGGTCGGTCATCAAAACATTATAAAGGTGCATTAAGTGCGGCTGCACCGTGACGGTCTGCGCTGACCGAGATACTCCCGCTGAGTATGTAGCGGTAAGCGTGCCGAACGCCGCCAATTTTGCTTGAAATTACCTTCAGCAGCCCCGAGTCCCATAACCTTGGTTTCCTTCTTGATTTTTGCTTCGCAACCCTGACCAGCTGAAGTGAGGGGTGTTGATTGCGATGACAGTCCAAGTTTGGCTGTCCCTGAGTACGGACCAGCGGTGACAGTCCGGGGTTCGTTTCCTGCCAGTGATCTTGGGATAAAGACCTATGTGGGCAATGTATCCGGTTCCTATTTTAGGGATGCGGCACAGTATCACTCGACGCTTCAGACAAAGATCGTCCTGAACAGGATCGTAAGAAAGTGGAGCCCCTTGTCAAACGTTTCGATGAGGAGTTTCAAAGTGATTGAAGCCCGCAACCCCAAACTCGTCTGGCCTAAGGAGCCCTGATGTGCCTTAACCCTAAGGGTAGAAGTACTAAATAGTTATATACTTACCCAAAACCTGTGCTACAATTACTGTTACCCCAATGCAAAGTACCTAATTATTGGGTACATGGACCCCTAAACCCTAAACCCTTAGGGGAATGCGTCCTCATCGACCCTAAACCCTAAATCTGTCATCCCAAAGATGGCTTTATCCACTGTGGGGTCTAGAGGGTTTAGGGGTTAGGGTTTAGGGTTCCAGAAGGTGGAGAGGCTGATGGTAATCCCCAGGGTCGATACTGACATTTTTGCAAGAACCTCAAGTGCGTCATACCTTGGGAAATACTTATAGGAGTTCAGTATGTATAGATCATGCAGCATATTTATTGTATTTACCACCAGAACCCCTGAGCTCTAAACACTGAACTCATTAGGTATGGCTCCTGGGACACAGAGATATCTTGGCACGAAGAGGAGGCGGTCGAGAGCCTCGGGACCGCCGTAGCCTTACAGGGCCTGGGGGTTTAGGGTTTAGTCTTAAGGGTTCAGGGGTTAGGTTTCCAGGACTTCGGGGCTATGGGCCAAGTTTCCCATGACCCACAACCTATGGTATTCCAGGGAATAATGTTTACTTCTTATGGACCACAGTGACCGGGCCTTGGGGCCTCGTTTGCCGCGCGGTGAGGGTCCGCACCAGGGATTCGGGTTTTTGGGGCTTCGGGGCGTCGAAATGCTCCGAACTAATTGAGACCTTAGTATTGCCGCAAGGGTCCCTATGCCCCAATACTGGTGCTGGGGTATTACTAGTAATTCTTCTACAGGCTTTGGGATATGTGTTTGATTATTGAGTACGTGGCCCCTCTTAGATAAAGGTGTAACCCACACCCGTGATTAATAAACCCTCCCCCTTAATAAGGATTATAATAGGGGTCCTAATTTTAAGGCCATTAAAGGGACGGGGTTTATTAATTATGGGTTTCCAGTACGGTAGAGGGGTGGGAGCGATGATTCGCAGGGTTGAGGGTGAGCTGCGGGCTACAAGGAAAAAAAATAGGGTGCAAGAGTGTTTGGGATAAATTCTAAACACTCAAACTCAAACCTAAGCCCTAAAACCTCAAAGTCCTGAGCCCGCGCCCTAAACCCTGAATCCTAAACCCCAAGCCCTAAACCTTGCACTTAATTGTTGAGAATTCTGGGATTCGGTGTTTAGTCTGGCGTGGTAGATTTTTTCAATGAGAGCCATGGCGTGAAGGGTGTGGTGTAGGGTGTTGGAATCCGGTTTAAGGTTTAGGGTTTAGGGTATATGACAGTGGATGATAACCCCAAACCCTAAATCCCAAACCTTCAACCTCGTATCCTAACCCTAAACCCTAATCCGGGCGGCTCATAGGCCTCTGACTATGAAGTAGACCCGTAACTGGGCAAAGGTTTTGTGATCAGGGATGGAGGCTTTAGTCTAGGTTTAGGGCTCAGGGTTGGTTCAGGGTCTAGGGGTTAGGGTTTTGGGTTTAGGGTTTAGGGTAGTTGGGGTTTCTATAGTGTTTAGGCTTTACTCCACGATGCATACACTCCCTGAGATGAGCAAAGCATCCCAAAAAGTACCCCACCAAAAGAGTATAGACGCTTCCAGAAAGAGGATTTTTGCTAACTCCCAGAATTCGGACCCTACTAGCGTGATGAGAAGTCCTGATATGGGGTGCAGTTGGGGGTACCGAAACTTCTTGTAAACTTAAACCTCACCCAAGCTAGCCGGGAACCCCATAGATAGCCATAGTCTAACTAAACTCCTAGTATCCCCCTTAAGAACCCTTATAGTGGTCCCCTATATATTTCCTTATATAACACCCTTTTGAGGAGTTTAGATTATGGCTCATATAGCCCCTTGTTGAGAATCGAAGTTTTGCTTTGGGGGCAGGGACAGGAGCAATCCAACGGAGATTCGAGGACCCAAGTGCCCAAACAGTAGGCTCTGGAGGGAACCCTAAACCCTAGAGTCTAGGGTTTAGGGTTTAGGGGTTTAGGGTTAGGGGTTTAGGGGTTTAGGGTTTACGTGTTTAGGGTTTAGGGGTTTAGGGTTTAGGGATTAGGGTTTAGGGTTTAGGGACACCCCAGTCCCAAAACCCTAATCCGTAACACGAAGCAGATTGCCCAGGTGCTTCAGAAACACCTGCAACTGGTCCTGGCTTGAGGAACCGTTTGCCTGTATAGGCTTGATACAGGGGATTATGTAGGCGTATATAGGGGTATTACAGGGTATGGAGTTTAGAGATATTTCACGAATAATGGAGAATCAAATGGACAAGAACACGGAACACTACATGAAAACCAGGATTATCCGCGGGATATATAGGGGTATCATTGGGGCATGGGAAAGCGAATGAAAATCATTGTTTCTGGGAAATCAAATGGAAACTAGGTTGTACAGGGGTAATGTAGGTCAATGATATAGGCTCGTATTTGGGGGAATGAAAAAGCATATAGAACCCTAAGCCCTAAACCCTGCTTCATTTAGGGTTCAGGGTTCAGGGCTAACACGCCCCTCTTCCCAACTGCCCAAATTATGCACATTCCCCGCGTAGATAACATGCATAGACGTGTACATGTAATTTTGAGGGTTCGTTGTTAGAAAGGGGGTTGTGGGGCGGGGGTGGTTGGCATTCTGAATGGGGGAATATTTTTTCTGACATGCCATTCCCAAAAAGATATTTGGGCACCAAATTTGTCATGATCCCCGGCACGCGCATGCGAATCCTGAAACGCCAAACACGTTCAATTTGAGTCGCTGAACATTTCCTGGTTCTGGGACAGACTGAAGGGATGTTCTATACCATGACCTAACCCAGAGGGTCCGAGTACACAATAATTTAATATTTGGTTGTGGGGTACTGGTAAGTATAGTACGGGTTTTGGGTAAGGATATGATTATTAGGTACTTGGACCCTCAGGGTAACATAATCCCCACAGTGTACACCACTACCCCACACTTGTCCCTTTTAGCTCGTCCTCCATGGAGGACTTAAGCATGAGATACCCTACTCGCTGGCCCCCGTCGAGCATTTGAACCCCAGAAAGTACCCTGGACCCTAAGCCTCTAAACCCTAAAGCTTACATCCCCTACATAAGCCCTATATCCATTTATTACCCCTATATAATAACCCCGTGTGAGGCATCCGCGAGCCTCCATACTGATGCTGGGTTGTGGAAGATCCGACCTCTCCGAGCAGATGTATCGCGCAGGCATGCGTCTGACCTTAGGGTCTACCAAACCAGGGTCTTCTGGAGACCGATCCTAGGGGATTTCCCCAAGGATCCAAAGTATCTATATGGTCTCTATCGTACAAAGTAGGGCTTCTATGCTCTGATTTCGTAACCCAGAGGGTCCATGTACCCAATATTTAGTTGCTCGGGTTTGGGGTAATAGTAATTATAGTATTGGTTTTGGGTCAGTATATGATTATTAGGTACTTGGACCCTCAGGGTAATGTGGTTTGGGTGAGTATCCCCTTATAGGTACTTAGGATCCTTTGGGTTTGAACTCAGCTGATCGTTGAAGTGTCTCCTAGGATTTGGCAGGGTACCCCTTGTTTCAGAAAGCTCGATATAGCGAGGGATGTGGAGCCTTTGCCCAAGGGTCCAAGGACCCAAATAACAAGGCTTTTGTTTCAAAATACTACTGCCTGAATGGTTTTAGGATCCTACAGCACCATTGTTTGGGTACTTGGACCCTCATGGTTTTCAGCTGAATGGACGCTAGTCTTATTGAGGGTCCGTTTTCGGTTTCTGCGTTTAGGCGGAGGACTGGTTGTTGGTAGTAATTCGTTAGGTTTCCCGGTACAAGGATAAGATCAAGTGCTCCATAGGATGAGGGTGCTATTTTGTGTCTTCTTTGTGCATGCGCCCTGAACCCTATAAGCCTTAAGCCCCCCACCCTAACCTTAAACCGCAAGCCCTAAACCCCAAGCGCTTATGAACCCCCAACTCTAAACTTGAGGAACTTGAGGTCCCTCATCTCTTGCCAAAACTGGGACGCTAGTTTTGCGGGCTATGTATGCAAAACTAGAAGAGCTAGGATGCGGCTTAGGATTTCGGGGTAGGGTTTAGGGCATTGTGCTTTAAGGTTTGAGTCGAAGTCTTCACCAGGCTTTTCAGGGACTTCCCGGAACACCCTAGAGTTTTTCCCGGGTGCTTGGGAGCAGCTAGATTTCAGATCCACGGTGAGGGTTCCTAGAGAAATGGCCAGTGGCATAGGGTGCGGTCTTGGGTGCGGGTTGCTGCTTTCTTCACATTCTCCAAGGGGCCTGCGTAATTGGCGCGTCTTAGGAGCACTGATCTCCGTTGACTTGAAAGTAGTCCTCCGTGGATTCATCTTTGCCTCGACTATAAATGGCTAGTTCCCAAACTCAGGGGTACTTTTTTGGCGGCCCCCAGAATAAGGAGTATGGTTTCTTGGGGTCTATATTGGGGGCCCCCTATTTCGGGAGAATACCCTAGACCCTCTAAACCCTAAACCGCATTTCCATCATCCTCTATGAAGTCTTGCCCATGCTGAGAGTATATTATATTGTTATGCATTTAAAGTCGTGTAGAAGCAGGGAGAAGTTCCCTAAGGTTCCAAGGACCCAACAAATAGGGTTGTAGGGCTCAAATACCGTTAATATTCTAGTATCGGGGCCCTAAAACCCTATTATTTGGGTCCTTGGACCCTTAGGGTTTAGGAAGCAAGTGCTAGACCGTAAATCCTAAAGCTTATATAATCCTAGTCGTGCTCGAGGCTTTGAGAACATCACGAACATCGACATCAGCACCTCGCTTCTCGAACGCGCTGGGCTCAAATCCATTGAGTAATATGTCAGGCGGGGATACTATACAATAGAGTAAGAGTGCACCATGGCATCTTCCTGGTTGTTGTGGGTATATTATGAGACGGGCACGTTCTTATTATGTTCAGCCGCCACGTGGAGTTGCGGTTTCAGAATTAAGCCTTGCTTGGGTGCTGTTTGGGGGTGGTCATGATGGAGAAGCACATGGAATGGGGAATGGAACATGAAATGGAATCTGGGGTTGTATAGGGGGATCATAGGAATAGTTACCAACATCTTAGTCATAGGTTCCTTGCATAAATCTGGGGTGCTACAGCATACCTCACATGAACCTCACAATCATATACCCTAAACCCTAAACCCTAAACCGCGTATAGCATCCTTGTTCACCCTCCCCTGCTTTCGGGATTTGCGTGTGTAGCCTTCAGATGAAGCATCCAATTACCCAAATGATAAGGTATGTATCCCTAAGGGTCCAAGGACCCAAACAATAGGGTTTTAGGGCCCAAAACCATTAATACTATAGTATTTGGGCCCTAAAACCCTGTTATTTGGGTCCTTGGACCCTCTAGGTATTATATTTGGGATTCGAGGTTTAAGGATGTTAGGATTCATGGGTTTTGGGTCCAAGTATCCAATACATGGCTACATGGGATTTGGGTAATAGCACAGAATACGGTACAGCTTTTGCATATAAGTACGTGTATGATTATTGGTACTTGGACCGGACCCGGCGTGTTCCGTACAACGTGCATGAGAAGGACCAACAACGGTTTTTGGCCATCAGGCCGTGATCAACGTGTTAAGGGGCGTGGCCCTAGGTATCCATGTGCCCTATAATTACCTTCACTTAGGCGTTTGGGGCCAAAAGTAGGCTCCATGTCATATTGCAGGTAAGATAGCCTTATGAGGGATTCGTCCCAACACTCCTTCAACGCCACTCGGAGGTTCAGCGTAAACTCATCCCAGTTACAACAAAAGGTATAACCAAATTTGTACCATGGAAGGGGACTTCGGGGGCTAATCACTGAGGCATATGTGCAATTGAAATTTGGCTATTATTACCCTGACCCTCAAAGCAGAATTGGCGAGGTCTTGAGTCGCGTTTGGCGGGTTCCATGCCGCACATGTGTGGGCCCCGGTATACGCTCAAAACAAAAGCGCTTAGGGCGTACTTAAAAACCTAATGCCCCATAAGAGTCCAAGTACCCCTCAATCATATACTTGCTCAAAAATTTGCAATTTCTAGTACCAAATTTTCAGGAAGCCAATCATTGAGTACGTGCCCTCAGAGAAGGGACGTTGAGAACTAAAGGTGTTTCAACACACGCGTACAGTAGAAGCTGGATCGTTACCATGTTGCCTCGGAGGCCTTACATATCTATAGTATCGTATATCCTTGAACGCTATTCCGATCTTTTAGGCTTCTGCTACAGTACATGGTTCCCACTGGGCGACAAAACGGTCATAGCGCCTGCAGACCCTTGACTGAATAGTTGGAGACGACTCTACGTGGTTGTTCATGGGTTAAGTGCTTGCATAATACCCTAAGCCAAACAAGGAATGAACAGTGACTACCTAAAATTGAGGTGCGAAAAGTAATGAGGTGAGCCCTCAGTGCTCTTGGTGGGGTTCAGTGTTTCAGGTGGCTTCTTTCTGGCAACTCCAATGTCAGAGATGCCAAGTAGCACGTTCTGAAGACAAAGCGCATGCGTCCTCGACCTTAGATGGGGGCTCGCAACAATCGAGGAACCCAATATGAGCCATGGTCTAAACTCCTAGCATCCCCCTTAATAACCCCTATACTACGCCCCTATATAATCCCCTATATGAAATCTTTTAAGGAGTTTAGAGCTCTTATGAACCCCCAAACTGTAGGATCCGTGCCAGAGATATGCCCAAACCAACCAGGAATCCGAAGTTTATGGAAACCCAACACCTTACATATGCTAAAATCTAGGGTTTAGGGTTTAGGATTTCGATTTTGGGTTTAGGGTTTTACCCATCTATCTCCGTAGATCCCTTATAGCCCCCACCTCAGCTCAAAATCCTAACCGCATAAGCCGGCGTCTGTGAGTCTCATACTCCGGTCTCATAAGGTTGCTACGAAGAAACCCAAAGTAAATTACCGTGATGGGTATATCTCGTAAGTTATTGGGCTTCCCTTTTGACCCTAAACCCTTTACCCGAAACTCTATATGCTACCCCTATAGTAACTTCATTCAAGTTCCTTAACCAGAACCCAGCATGTATAGTAGTTTCCGTTTTATTTTCCATCATCCCAATATGACCCCTATTATTCCCAATATGTACCCTATAATACGAGTAATACCTTAAACCCTAAACCCTATACCCAATACCCTAAACGCTGTACCCCAAACCCTAAACCCTATACCCTAAACCCTAAACCCTCAACGCTTGAGAGTGTAGGAGTGCTATGAGGCCATGAGGCTCCGCAACATGCAGCCCGACAACCGAATCGGGCCGCATAAGTTCCAACCAAGCTGTAACCAAGCTTTAGGGCTTAGGGTTTAGGTCTTGGGGTTTAGGGTTTGGGGTTTAGGATTTAAGGTTTAGGGGCTCCAATGTAGTTGGTTGAAGGTTTGTTCTGTTTTTTTGGTAAGGCCTTCTAGCAAACGATGCATACAATAATCTGGAACGTTACCCTTAAAAGTCTCCAACAATTCCTCAAAGGGCGGGTCTCGCGTACAACCTTTCAACCTTAAAGCCCACACCTAAACCCGAAACCCTAAACCCTAAACCCCTAAACCGCAACCCGTAGCCTAAGCCCTAAACCTCAACCCTAAACCCTTAGCCACACACCCTAAGGTCTTGGAAGTGGATGAACGCGTCTGCCATGTCAGCTGACTCGGCACCTGGCTTCAAGTAACACCGAGACCACACTTTAGGGCTTAGTGTTGAGGGGATTTAGGGGATTATGGTTTGGTGATAAGTACAGCTGCAGTTGAGGTATACCTAGCGGGAACCTCCACAAGCATGAGTGCTGTTCACTGGAGGGGGACAAGAAGATCATGTCCTCCTGTTGCTTATTATAACATTTGATAAGACGAATGTAGACCCCAATTAATAAGTCCCCTCCCTTTAAGGACCTTAACATTAGGTTCCTTATTATAACCCGTATAAAGGGGAGGTTGTTTAGACATTAGAGTTCAGGGTGTAGGGCCGGGTTAATATGGCTTAGCGTCAGGCTGGAATTAGCATTGGGAACTGCAGCGGCTCCGTTGTGGAGTCAACGGGGTCTCAGTTCAGACAGCAGGGGGTTGCAGGCTAACTCCAGCCCTTCCTAAATCCTAAACCCTAGCTCCCAAACTCCGAACCTTGAATCCCTTGAGTCCTAAACCCTAAACCCTAAATTCTAAACACTAGAGCTAAACCCCGAAAGCTGAAGCCCTAAGCCCTACTACATTCTAAACCTAAAGCCCTAAACCCTAAGTCCTAAACGGTGGGAAAGGCGTTGTGGGGATGACGTGGGGCTCTTGCACAAGGCTGCCTAAGCCCAACATTCTGAGGCCCTAACACTAAATGCAGTTTTCAGAAATGCAGCAGGTTTCACAAGATTAGGGTATTAGGGTTTTGCTTCGGCAGTCCTTCGGATAGCGCGATGCTGTTTGATGTACATGGCCGGCCCCTAAACGCTATACTCTAATGATACCAGATCGCCAATAGCCCTAAGTCAACAACTCTCTTAAGCCTAAAGTCATTCTTTTTTTGGACTTTGTACGACCTGAAAATCAGTTTCTCACGTAGGGGCTCAGGGGACTTGGGAAGTAGGTCCAAGTAGGTAAAGGTCCCCCAACTGAGGTTAGCCGCCTCATAACCCCCCAACTGGGGTTGCCCCCTGAATATGTCACCTACTACTTACCAGGTCCCATGAGCCCCTTCGTAAGCCTTGCAAGCTACCCGTACTGGTGTTTAGTACGCAGTACAATATGAATCAACAGATCGGTTCCCTAAACCCCTAAACCCAAAACCCCCAAGCCCGAAACCCATTTCGAATAGCCGGAAACGGCGCAGATTAAGTCCAGATCACCTTACGGTCCGCAGCTAGTGTTGTACAGGTGTCTGGGCCCCGGCTCTTTCTATGATTAGCCATATAGGCGAGAAAATCCCAAGTCATTACCTGTAGTGCTCGTAGTATGGCTACCTAGCTTCATGTTGCTTCTCTCACCCAGGCCACAAAGAAACTGAAGAGTCCTTTCTGGAGTCCCTACATAGTCTCTCATCGTCCCGGACGTGCAAAGCCTACACTGCGAACTCCTGAGCCCTGACATCCAAACCTTCCAAAAACCCTGCCAAAAATCCGGGACCTTGCACCAAAAGCCGCTTGACCCTAAGCCCCTTCAAGCCTTATCCCCTCAACCCGAAACACCTAAATCAGGGTGGTGTGTAAAGCCTTTCAAGTCCTGCCATTCCCCAACTCAACCGAGCCCTAGACCCCTAAACCCTATTTAATACCCCAAAACCCTAAACCCCCAAACCCCTAAACCCTAAACCCCTAAACCCCTAAACCCTTTAACTCCAAAACCCTAAACCCCCAAACCCTTAGCCCTAAACCCCTAAACCCTAAAGCCGCACAGGCTTCCTTTGACATTGTCATGGAGAAAGGCACCTTAGACTCCTTACAGGAGAACCTTGCTTGCAAACTGGCCTCTGATTAGCTAGAAATAGGGCTTAGGATCTAGGATTTTGGGAATAGGGTTTAGGGCTCGGGGTTAGTGTTCAGGCTTTAGGGTTTACAGGTTGAGGGTTTAGGGTTGGTTTAGGGTATGGGCGATATAGGGACTACTTTAAGGATCCTTTCCTTCATTCCCAGCTAACCAAAGGTAAGAAAAGGAACAGGAAGTGAGGACACGGGGTTTTTATGGCTCAAGGGCAGCTACTCAGAACCTACCCTACACTATAGATGATTACGAAAAAAAGGGGGAGTTATAGGGCTTGTGTAGGGCGTTGGGTTTAGGGCTGAAGTTCTTCGATTTCCTGTACATCTATGGTCCTAGATTCCTTGTATTCCTTGTATGAGTATAGTATGGGGTATCTCAAAGTCTACGGACGTTTCAGGTAGGTAACTCCCCCCGATAAGCCTTACATAGCCCTTCTATAGTCGGAGGCTCCCCATGTCAATCTTACATAAACCTAGACCTCACAGCTCTGGACGCTCAGACCGCAGCCCTCAGCCATGAATAAATAAAGCTTCGCCTCCCAAACCCTCAACCCCAAACCCTCAACCCTAAGTCCTAAACCCTAAATCCTAAGCCCTAAATCCTAAGCCCTAAATCCTAAGCCCTAAACCCTAAACCCTCAATCCTATCATCTCGAAAGCCTTCTTCTTTGTACTCTGCGAGCTTTTCAAAGCAGTGCCTACATGATCCTTAGAGCGGAACCCTTCAAAAACATGTAGTATTCACAACATATACATGTATATATGAGCTGTAGTCTAAACTCCGTAAAGGAGGGGATATGTAGGGGATTATAGGTGACTATCATAGGGGTAATTAAGGAGGATACAAGGAGTTTAGATTATAGCTCATGTGTAAGCTCAGGGTCCCAAGGGTATGCCCAATTTGAGAAGCCTAAGCCCTATACCCTATAAATACGTGTAACCCCTTTGACGGGACCTGGGGTAGGGAATAATCACTAGAATTTTCAACCGGGTGCCCAAACTCTTACCCAAAATCCTGAACTCCAAACCTTAGACCCTAATCCCTGAACCCTAAACCCTAAGCCCTAAACCCTGAACCCTAAACCCTAAATCCCTGAACCCTAAGCTCTAAACCCTAAATCCCTGAAACCCTAAACCCTAAATCCCTGAACATTAAACTCTAAACCCTAAACCCTCAATCCCTGAACCCTAGACCCTAAGCCCTAAATCCCTGAACCCTAAACCCTGAACCCTAAACCCTGACCGCTAACTTCACCTACACACGGCGCCAAGGAATCCTAGCCTGTTCGAGGCTGGCAACTGTGGGTGTAAGGTTTACTTATGGGGTTTCGGGGCTAAGGGTTAGGGTTTACGGGTTTAGCGTTTTAGGGTTAAGGGTTTGTGGGTTTAGGGTTAGGGTTTTAGGGTTTGTGGGTTCAGGGTTTAGGATTAAGGGTTTGTGGGTTTATAGGTTCGAGGTTCAGGGCTTAGGGTTTGAGTGATCATAGTGCTTGTAATGTTCGTAGAGTTAGTATGTACAGTGTCGAAGATTGGGGAAGGCGATCCAACATATGGAGCCCTCGCGATGACATTTCATGCTGCATAATTTGGGTACTGCTCCACCTCAGCAACAGTTGGATAATACTTATACTATGGTTATATATAACCTTTAATAGGACCCCTAATATAGACTGTTCCTGGGTGGGGGCAGTACCCAATGCATAACATATCATAACATAGATAGCCCCGTGCTCATTTTAGGGGGGGCTCCGTTTTGCTTATCCTGGAGGCGGCCCAATATCAAAGCCCCAATCCCTAAACCCCTAACGGTGCGTCTGCGGAATTCAAGCTGCCTACATACCTGGCTTCGATACGAAACTCGTAGGGATAATACTTGAGATCAGAACATTTTTTTAAGCGAGCAGTGTGAAGGTGTTCACTTTCACTCCGGATTTCTGACTCAACCACGAAACCTAAACCCTAAAGTGCACCTTAAGTACACAGTGAGCACGTGAAGTGGAGAACCCGTCACCCCAGGCCTTTTAAGTTTTTGAGAGTGCTAAGCCCTGAACCCAAACCCCAAATTCCAAGACTGAAATCCTGAACCCCTTATAACTGCACACCTTAAGTCCTGAACCCTAAACTCCGAACCCTAAGCCCCAACCTCAAAGCCTCAAACCCTGTTTTAATTAATGCTTTGCCTTGCTTGTGCTCGAGAGGGGAGTGGTTTAGGGTTCGGGATCGAGGTTTAGGGTTTAGGCTCCTTTAGCCCTAAGCCTTGAACCCTGAAACCCTCAAACAATATCCTCCCATAATATACCCCCAAACCCAAAACCTGCAGACCCCCAGACCGTAAACCCGTGAACCTTGAGCCTTGAGCCACCCCAAACCCAAAACCGTAAACTCTAAACCCCTAAACGCCGAACCCCTGCAAGCCGTAGATATTCAACCTTAAACCCCAACTCCTAAATCCTAAACCCTATACCCTAAACCCTTAACCCTAAATCCTAAACCCTAATCCCTAAATCCTCAACCCTAACCACCAGGCTGCCATTACAGAGACCCATCGAGTGCTGCGAGAGGGCGCCTTGCTAATCTCCATCACGGAGCCCTGGTCCCAAGGGGTTTTGGGGGGTTTATATAAAAGTCATAACGGGGATTTATAGGGTTTATAGGGGTTACCTCGCGGCTTTGTATGGTTTATGTACGGGTTATATAGGGATAATGGACAAGAAAATGGAAGCTGCTAGCGTAGGGTTTTAGGGTTTGGGGGTGTTGTAGTATAGGGTTGTGGGGTTCTGGGGTTTAGGGTTTTAGAGTTAGGGTTTAGGGTTTACAAGTTTAGGGTTTAGGGTCTGGATTATTTGAGCTTTTGCCAATATCAAGATTACTAAAGAGCCAGCAAACCTGAACATAAGCGTCTCTTTAATGTGTTAGTACTATCCCTTACATGTAAATATTTCTCCCTAATAGGAACCCATGTCTACATTTTCCAAGAATTCTTTACCGTAGCACATCTAAGTATATCCAATATCTATGAATTACCTAGCAACACCCTTCTAAACTGCTCCCATTTGGCTTCCCTTTTATTCTCTTTTTTCCTTAAGTTAACACATACTTTAGGGGGAACCTAGACGGGTAGTCTTGGGGGAGGGTTCGGGGGCCCACAACAAATACTTGAGGCCTGACGGGCTCCTATACAATGGCTATAGTCTAAGTTCCTTACAGGGTGTTATATAAGTTATATAAGGGATTATATAGGGGACTACTATAGGGCTTATTAGGGGGGATACTAGGAGTTTAGATTATAGCTCATGTGATTACTTTATGACACAGTTTTCTAGCATGGCTACATGGATTTTTTGGGGCATTAATTGGCTGATAGTACAGGTTTATGGCTGTGAGGGCTCAGAATGTAGGTTCAGGGGTACTATATGTCCGCCTTATGACAATGTAGCTTATGCCACATAACCCTGAAGAGCCAAGTACTCAATACTCGGAATCCCAAACAACGAGTCCTAGTGCCCTAGCACCCAAAACGCATGTGCCCACCATTGAGCACTTGGTTTGTCTTAGGGTAAAAGCGACCCAGAACAAACTTTGTGGGCCGTCTATTCCTCGACTTTTCTTCTTACAGTAAACCACAAACCCTAAGCCCCAAAGCCCGAAACCCTGAATTAGTAGCTTCCATTTTCTTTTCCGTTATCCCTATATAACCCCTACATGAACCCCTACACAACCCTATGTAACCCCTAGAAACCCCCCAAAAGGATGCACCACGGGAGCGACGTTTGGCTCAACTACGGCTCAGGCGCAACGGGAGGTTCAGGGTTTAGCGTAATGCGCATGACCTTAGGGTTTACAGGGTTTAGGGTTATAAAGGGTTTTACAGGGGTTATATAGGGTTATTGTTATGGGGGTATATAGGGTGATATAGGGGTTATGTAGGGATATATATGACCCAAGGTACCCTCAGCTTTAGGAATTCTGGTGCCATACCTGAAGCTCCATACCCTACCCCTTTTGTTGGTTACCTGATTTTGAATAAAGAGGATACTAGATGTAAAGTTGGGTATCCCCTAAAAAGGGGTAGAGGTCATAGTACCCTAAACCCTCAACCCTAAACCCTAATCCCTAAACCTATACTAAGGTCATACAGGATGTTTTTATAAGCTCTATATGATCCTATAGAATCCTATATACCCCTATAGAACCCTTCATAACCCCCAAGGTCATACAGGCTCTTTGGTATCCTAAACCCTAACCCCTAAACCTTAAACCTATACTAAGGTCATACAGGATCTTTAGTATCATCAGCAACATGCTGGTTGAGGATCAGGAATGAACCAGGGCAAACACAACGAACATGGAAGTTACCATAGAAGCAGTAGTCTAACACCATTGTATAAGGGGGGATTTAGGGCTTAGGGTAACACCATTGTATAAGGGGGGATTTAGGGCTTAGGGTTTAGGATTTAGGATTTTGGGTTTAGAGTCTAACCTCCTTAAAGGGGGGTTATAGAGGGGATTAGGGATTCAGGTTCAAGGTTTAGGGGATCTTTTGGGGGAGTATGAAGGGGGTGATTAAGAGGGATACTAGGAGCGTAGACTATAGCTCAAATTTCTGCGGATTGTATAGGGGCTACCATAGGGATCCATACCTCCATTCGCTACCAACAACCTGCAGCATGCCAGGATTTTTTAACCCAACTCAACTGCCAAAGTTAGGGCCGTGGTATGATAGCTAAAGGATCCTAAGGGGTGGCAGTACCACAATTCCGTTAGTATTATGCGTTGGGGCGTAGGGCCCAGGGCTATGAATAGTCTCCCTTGAGGATTGTTGCAGTTACACCAGGACTTCTCTGATGGAGTAGATGAATAGTACAACCAAGTTACCCGCCGTCCCTTCAGAGGGAGTAGGCCTCCAGTGAAGCATCACGTTTGAGAACTGTTTGTGAGGATGTCGTACTGGGTTGCGGGGCTTCGAGTCACCCCATCGACCAAGGGTGAACACAAGGGACATGGGCTTTAGGCTTTAGGGTTTAGGGTTTAGGCGATTACATCAGGTTCCTTGAACAATACATTGCAACCTAATTTCATTAAAGCCGTACACTCGGTTATAATTTGTGTGCACTAGCCGTCTCCCAGAAAGCCCAACATCCCTTAACTAGTGGATATACCTTAAGTCATACTTGGGTAGGGATGGTATGGAAGGCTTATTGGTGTTGAGGGTTTAGCTTTCAGGAGACTGTCAACCTTATGGCTACCCACCCTTAATTGGGGTGAATGTTCTTTCTTTAGGGTTCAGAGTTTGGGGATTTATACCAATATCCAACAAGAATTGTGCAGTTACAGTTTTACCAGTATCCGAATGACTAAGCAGGACTGTACTGTAGCTTTTCACATTGCAACTTGTGTGGCTCCTCTAACTCATATGAGTAGTTTCTTATTTGGGGATACTATGGTACCCATTATAGAGTAAGATTCAATCCTCCTTTTGGGGTATAGTATTTTATATAAGAAATACTATCTTACTACGTTCAACCACCAAAAAAACATTACTCAAGTTGGCTTTAACTATACTCATAAACCGTTACTGGGCGTGTACGTCCCATCCTCCTCATTACCTCACCCCCGGTAGTATCTTAAAATGTCCCGCAAATGATATAGCACAATAGGAATATTCAACATTACTGTAGGGGGAGCAGGGGTTTTAGTTTTGGGGTCTAAGCCCTGAGACTCTCCGAGGCTGTGGCGGGACTGCATTTCCCACAGTGGCCGGATTTCCACGGCCAGCGGGGAGAAGGAGATCTTCGTGCACCCTATCTTCACTTGAGCTATAGTCCTAACTCCTTAAAGGGGGGTTTATAGGGGATTATATAGAGAACAACTATAGGGGTTATTAAGTGAGATGCTAAGAGTGTAGACAATGGCTCACTTAAGCTATAGTCTTATAGGGTTAATGTAGGGTTAAGGGTCCAAAGGATGGGTGATGGCCAAGACGCCGGTTTAAGGTTTAGGGTTTAGGGGTTGGAGTTACCTATCAAGGACTATGCAGGGATCCTTTGTAGAAACCCCTGTTTTGCTTGGAGCTATGGTATCAAATTCATTGCATTACTTGGCCATGTACGAAACAGCCAAGTTAACACCAGGTGAAGCCCTATACTCCGAACATTATGGATGACATTGCAGTAAGAGGTATGGGCATGGTCACAGGAATGGGAGTGCTATTCGAAATGGGAAAAGTAAGAGCGGTAGCAGTACTAGTAGTAGTGCTAGCAGTGACTTCATTTTTTCCTTTGTTACCTAGAAATGCGATATCGCTTGAGCCCTTAAGCCCTGAACCCTGAACCCTAAACCCCCTAAACCCTAAACCAACCCTAATCGGAATATACCTTAGTTGATGAGGCTGTGTTCCTAATTAAGGGATGCTGGGCTTTCTGTGCAACTACAAACCCTAAACCCTAACCCCTACCCAGGCCCCTGGCAGGATCTGAAAATTTTAGCCCCTATATAGACCGTTCATAACCCCTACATAATCCTTATACAATATCCTGTATGGTTCAAGGGGATCAAATTTTCAGATGTTCTTGGGGGTCTGGGCAAACACTAAATCCTAAACAGTTGGCATGGCTAGGACCAAGGATGTGGGGTGGTGATGGTAGGAGCGTTTAGGTGTGCACGGCTTAGGGTTAGGGCTAAGGTTGGCTCAATTTAGGGTTTAGGGCTTACGATTGAGGGTTCAGGTTTTGGGTATTGCAGTCGTATGTGAACTCTGCTGGTGTAGGCCACTTGGCCTAGCTGTAGTTGAGTTTGCGACTGAATCCTGGGACTTGTCAAAGGTAATCAGGGGATATTGACAAGGGTTGCTGAACCTAAGGCCTAAACCCTACACCCTAAATCCCTCAACCCTAAACCCCTAAACCCTAAGCCCATATTTTGATCCCTTATAGTTTGGGGGTTCCATTATTATTGGGTTTCTTTTGACACCATGTCCTGTAGATCCAGATAGGACAGGCCGGATAAGTAACCTCTAGGTTCTTCCAAGTACCTTTACGGTTTAGGGCCTAGGGCCTAAGTCTAAATGTCCTTCTTAGCTGTCCTATCTGGGGGTTCCCCATAGGAAGCTACCTTATAGGCCCTAAACCCTGAATATGTCTGAAGGCACGCCTGCCGCAAGTTGACGAAAACTGGTTGGTTTCTGGACGCCATGAGGCGCGGTTTTTATTGTTAAGTAACGGTCAGTGGATAAGGGTAAACGGTTTACGGGGTTTGGGGGTCCGGGGTTTATAATCATTAAAGGAGCCATTGCTCCAGAATGTCTTACTATCACTACCCCGCAAAAGTTACGTAGTTTGGGGTTGCGGGATACACAGTACGAGATTAAAACCCTCATCCGTAAACCCTGAACCCTCAGGACAAAGCCTTAAGCACGACAGTCTAGGGTTTTGGTTTTAAGTCCTCATGTGTAACACCCAAAACCCTAAACCCAAACTGACTGAGGTGGCGAAAGACGCCGTGCACATTGTGCAGACGTAAAAGTCCTCGGGGTTCCAAAAAAAACCAACACACAAAACTCCAACCCGAACAATGCCCCTCGAGTTTACTAAAACTGCGGCATGACCGTGAGCATCCTAAACCTCGGAATTTTGGTGCCATAGTTTAGGTGTGAGGGTTTAGGGAGACCATGCATGGTTTCTTGGTAGCAACGGTATATATTGCAGAGCCTTCAGCTATTCCAACGGATTCCTCCTGCCTGCTGGTGCCTACTGAGGTGGAGGGAATCACCCTAAACCCTAAACCCTAACGCAGCGCTGGAAGGTTTGACATCTTTGGGTCCACAGCAACTCTGCCTAGGGGTATATGCTGAGTTCCTGGAAGAATGCATCATGCCAAGAGTTAATGGGATTCTAGGTGCTATTCGAGAGCAATATCCCTAAGGGTCCAAGGACCCAAACAATGGGGTTTCAGGGCCCAAGCACTATAATATTAATGGTATTTAGGCCCTAAAACCCTATTATTTGGGTCCTTGGACCTTGAGGGCATATTGTGCCTTTTATAGGTCATGGAAGGATTTCCGCTCCCCACTCCCTCCTTCATCACCAAGAGGTGCTACTGTAGACGCATGATTAATAAACCCCCTCCTCAGGGCCGTAATATTAGGATCCCCATTATACCTATTAATATCAGGGGTTTGGATTACCTGCGATTTGCTTAGGCCTCCAAACAGGCCAAACTGGGTGTCCCTCGAAGAGCTTGGGGCACGAAACCCATTTACATGGCTTTCGGTACGGAAGGACATTTAACATATGATAGCATTTGCGACCTGAAACCACTAGTTGGTTACTCGGACCCTCTAGGACCTAAGCCCTTTACAGCCCCAGGGCGGTTTTTTTTGGAGGAAGAAGGTCTAAAGGGGGTTAGGGGTTTAGGGTCGACTATCTGGAGTTTTTGGGTTTTAGGGCTGAAAGTTCAGGGTTTGGGCAACGCTATGATTCTGTGATGGGTTCTTAACAGAAGGCTCCAAGCCTGATCCAGCCTTCCCACCCTGCAGCTCCAGCCCGTACCCTAAACAGAGTGCCTCCCAACCCAGCCCTCCAACCTAACCGCATTTCATTCTTCCAGCCCGAGCCTTCCAGACTTTTTAGGTTCTAGCCTCTCAGTCTAAACCTGCCAGCCTTCCTGCCTTCGAGAGCCAAGCCTCTTCAAACAGGCCCTTCATACACATCCCTCCAAGCTTGAGGAAGGGAACGCTGGCAAGTGCGAGGGCCCGAAGGGGCCGTGAAAGCTACAGGTCTGGATGGCTCCAAGGGTGGGGAAGCTGAGGTCAGGCTGGAAGGCTAAGGTTGGAGCTGGCGGAATTGAAGGTTGGCAGCTGGGAAAGCTCGGGTTTAGGGTTTAGGGGGTAGGGTTTAGGGTTTAGAGCACTGTTACGGCATGAAATTGTGAGAATCTGGGGACCTACTTGCACGAGCGGCGACAATATGGTCTCTTGCCGCAACAAGGTCAGCTGGCCCAGTGCAACCAAGATGCTGTTGTGCCGTAAAATTGTTTTGGAAAACATTCTGGTATCCGGACAAATTGGCCTGATTGCCAGCATGCACGGGTCTGGCTGTCTACGTCGAGAAGGGCCTGCTTTACAAATTTCGTTTGTCTGGGACTTTATTAATGATTAATACGGTACGCCGGTGGAATCTTCCCCTAGGGATCTGACAGTGGGGGCCCGAACTCGCAAGCCCTGAGCGAAACCTGGAGACAGAGCGTTCATGTTGTATAGCCTATAGTATTCACACAGGAAAGATAGCCGCTTTAAGACCGCAAGGCGCTGCTAGCAGTCAAGCCGTGCAGGCACACGCGGCGCATGACAGCCGTCAGCTGTTTTTTCACAAAGCCTTTGGGAAATCATGGCGCAAAAAAGTGCTTCGGATGATGTGTAGAACTAGGCTGCGTCGGCAGCTGTTCGTCGTCGTCTTCCAGATCCATTGGAATTTTCATTCGTGTGCCCAAATGGCTTGGGCCTTACAGGCCACGTCAGCGCACTCGTCACATAAGTGCACGTCATTGCAACATGCAGTTTGGTATGCTGCTCTCCCAACATGCAATGGCCATTTCTGTTTCCATATTTTCAATTTCCTTGCAGCGTTGAGCCCTTGCCCAACTGAAACTCACCATCAGTATTTTTCAATATCTCAGGCTCAGGAGAAAGTTTTGGTTCACATCCGCATTGGACAGGTCAGGTGGAGTGTTTTTGTCTGACGAAGGCAAAGCGTTGAGTACCGCAACCCTTTGCGCCAAGATTCTACGTAAAACCCTGACCTGGCATTCCAAAGACCTGTATTGAATCAGAAAACACTACGATTTGCATTGTTCAATGCGTTAATAAATACGTCGTGTTGTTTGGACTGTGTTGGCAGCCCTATTGCTGAATTAGATCCCGCGAGCCGCCGCCATTCCTTTGCAAACGGTTCTGAACAGCACCCTGTTTCCCGAGGGGTAGGTTTTGTGAGGACGGGCTCATGATGGCTCATGCATGGAGACACCGCCGTTGCAAATCGCTTGGGACATGAGCACCGCTGTGCACAAACCATGTACCTACGACACATAGCCCGAAACAGGCCCCTGAAACATACTCCAATCCAAACATGCATTTTTCCAAAAGGTGCTAGTTGCAAACACCCGAATGCTTCCAAGATGCAGGCTTCGGGGTAGTGTACTTCAATTACAGGTCGTGCATGGCGTAACAGTGTTCAAAACCGTATCAGGTGGCACCACAACAGAGTACATCTCGAGCAGGAACCGTTTTTTATGTTCAACATGTAAAAACCGTAGTCCAGCAAATAGTGAACACTTCAAGCCCAGACTTCGGAGATTGACAAAACTAATCACTGCATCCTGAACCCCAGGCCACTAATGCCCAAGGATCGCGTTGTGGGAACATAGATGAAAATGTATATATATATATATATATATAGCGTGCTATGTGTCTGAATACTGGAGCCCCAAAGGCTGCCTTAGTTACGTATTCGACTTTTGAACTAGACTAGACTACTGTGCATGTGCAGCCGTTCATCCCTATGTAGGGCATCAGTTGTTGTAGACAGACATGGCCCCAAGATGACCCATCAGTCTGATTTGTTTCTGAACTCGTCAAGACCGCGATGCAGTCAGTCCGTGAAACCTTAAGTTGCACAGAAAACCCAGTATCCCTTAATTAGGGGATATATTGACTCTAAATGTCTAAATGATACGAGAATCTTCAAGATGATTTATAGTGTACTCCCTAACAAAAGAATATCGAGTTTTCTCGGTAATAATACAGGGTGGGAAGCCGAAAGCTGAAGCGCAACAGTCAAACGCGCGGCAGCGCAATGAACCCATCGAGGTCCGAAACTCTAGTCACTAAACCATACTAAACCTCGTGGTTTCAGATCCTTTGATTTGCCGGAGATTTTCTGTTGTGATCCAAGGGGACTGGGCTCTGAACAAGTTTCTTTTGCCTGCATATATGTGTCCTTGTAAATCTTCAGATGCCCCGCGAAATCCTAAACCATAAGCCGATCCCGTTGAGGATGTCGACTCGTTGAGTTGCCGTACACGCTTTGCGAATGAAGAAGCCCTAAGCGTTAAACCCTAATACCTAAATCCTGAATGACGCGGTTTCCTCAGACCCTAGCGTGTGTTTCTGTAAACCTGTATGCGCTTGAATGGGTGTTCCGGCCAGTCGGGGATCCCTTGCGTCAGCGTAGTATATGGTACTATATGTCAGGGTTTAGGGTTTGGGCTTTAGGGGTTTAGGATTTAACCCCAAACCCCAAACCCCAAACCCTAAACCCTAAACCCTGAACCCTAAACCCTAAAACGGGTTTAGGATTTAGGCTTTAAGGTTTGTGCTTTAGCTTGTCGAAGTTGAGGTATCCTGCTCACATGGCTTCCTATAGAGTGCTGGCTTCCCGAAAGTCCTAAGCACCAAATTGTAAACTCTAAGCCCCAAACTCTTAATCCTAAACCCTTAACCCTAAACCCTAAACCATAAATCCTATACCCTAAACCTTTAACCCCCTAAACCCCAAACCCTAAACCCCAAATCCTAAACCCTAAACCCCAAACCCTAAACCTTAAGCCCTTAACCCCAAACCCTTAACCCCAATCCCTAAATCGGAGGCGCTGGCTCCCCTTCTCGCTCACCAGCTCGGAGCTCTAAGCGCGTCTTGCTTCTCGCGAGCTCTGGTTCTTTGAGTTGAAATGAAGGGTTTAGGGGTTTAGGGTTTAGGGTTTAGGATTTAGGGTTTAGGGTCAGGGGTTGTTCTTGCTCTTTGAGTTGAAAGGCCATTGGGGTAATATTGGGGCTATATAGGGGTTCTATGGGGATAATGGAAAACGTAATGGAAACTACTATTTAGGGTTTAGAGTTTAGGGTTACAAGTTTCATTAGATTTTTAGGGTTCAAGGTTTGGGGCTTGGGTTGGGTTAGGTTGAAGCCCAGTATTAGCGATATAGTAGGAGCATTTTAATGTAGGGAACTTAACGTACATTCCATTTTCTCCCGGTGTGACTAACAAAGGGTAGGGCCCTAACCAAAGATTTAGGGTCTTCATGTCATGCCTACTTTTAACAGAAGACAGAGGCGTTCAACCCTAAACCCTATCTCCAACATTCTAGTCGTAGGTTCTTTGTGTGAATATTTACCCCAAAATGATGTTGGTAATACTTTAGGTCTCTACACTCCTTCATGAAGCCCCTATGCATATAAACCTAGCTTCCATGTCATTATCCTTTTCTTGTGCATCTAATTTACAGCACCGGGGAAATCCTTTAAAAAAAAAACTATAGAATCCCCGTACAGCCCCAACACCAGGTTGTAAGGTTGTTGTTTTGATTCAAGGCCAACTTTTTGGCCGCGGTGTCGATGTTGGTGGAGACATTGGGGATACATCCGAGCCCCTGTGTGTGCGTGTGTCTATTTGTGTGCCCTCTTCGCTTAGGAACTTGATTTCTCATATGATGTACTGAAAGTCATGTACATGTGTAGACACTTTGACTCACACCTGTGACTGTTTGGATGCTTTTATGGTACTGATATAGGTACATGGGTATGTGCTAGCAGACCAATAATGAGACTGCCAGCGCAACTGGGAGCACCGCCTTGTACATATCAGAACACGAGCTGCATTCATTACTCAGGCACCTGAACCTGATCCACGCGAAGCCCGCCGCTGCGGATACCCTGCTCCTTCTCGAGGACTGGATAACCCCCTCAGGGTCCAAGTCCTCAAAAGTAAATATATATTGGCCCAAAACCTGTACTATAGTAATTATACATGTAGCTTAGGACCTACAACCCCCGAACCACTCGGTACCAGGACCCTACAGTAGGTCCATCCCGCCCAGATAGTCCCAAAGAAAGGTGTTGAGGGATTTCCAAAGTTTCAATATCCGAAGAAGACGATGCATGCCTTGTAGGGACTTATAGGGTTGTACAGGGTTTGGGATTCCCGCAAACTAGGGATCAATTTTTTGGGACTCCCGATGACACGGGTTATAGCATACGAGGGTCTACATTGGGGCACCATATGCGTAGGGCAAATTTCAGCACCGTCTCCGCGCAGCTAGCATGAAAGACCCCAGGTTCATAGGTCTTGGCGTAGAGGGTTTCAGAGTTTCGGGATGTTAGTCTACAAATGATACCCTAAACCCTAAACCGTTCACTCCTTGAGTCTGCAGTCTAGGAAGGGTTCCTACCTGCACTTAGGGCAAAGTTTATGATGTTGCGGCCTTGCACATAAGGTCCGTATGGACCCGGAATGGGTTGTGGGGGTTCATCACGGATATCTGCAATAAAGCCTTAAAACTGGGTGCCATACTGCGGGCCGGGGTTTAGGGTTTGGGGTTGAAGGTGTGCAGGCGAGGTCGCGCGCTCGGGCGTGAAACGCCCCTGGTCGCGCGCTTGCGCTGCCTGTAAGCCCACCCCATCCACCCACAATACATTCAGTTAGGGTTTAACACTTCCTGCGTGCATGCACGATGCATGACACCGCCGATAAT
>CAJNIZ010003107.1:12030-24377 GCA_905231905.1 Symbiodinium pilosum | reverse complement strand
CTTTAACGAAATATGGGCGGAGAAAACGTTTGAAGTATTCAACGCCAAGCCCTGGGCATTCTAGCAGTTGGTTGTCCAGGAGCTCCTTGTGTTTCTCGGCTAGCCCAGTTAAGCGGGCTTTAACGACCCGTTGCTCATACTCGAACCAACTCATCATCCCATCGAATTCCGGAGGAATCTTGGGAGTCGTTGTCATGCCATGAGGCACTCAAGTATAGCTGCTGGCCGCTAACGCGGCTGGCTCCGAAGGACTGTCGAGGTACCCGGTCCAAGAGGTAACCTGCACCGTCTGACTCAGAGGCAGACATTTTGGGCGCTCACTAGGTAGGCGAGCTCGGTACGGCTCGCCGCTAACGCAGCTACTCCAGTTAGTACTGGTCTCCACCGACCAAGCTCCGCTACCAGAAAACTAAAGTAGCAAGTTAGTCTAGCTTTGGTTCTACTCTGACAGTCGTAAGTTGCCTTGAACCACTGGCGGCCGCGGAAGCACATAGTTGTGTGTACATATTTATATACGGTCTTGCTGCTCTGGCCCACGCTGTTTACGGCTTTCGTTCACCGTCTCCACGGCCCACACCCCACACGTCTCCTGCTTGCTCTCACATCCCTCAGGTAGCCAGTGGCCCACGCTGTTCCGCGCTCTGACCTACGCCTCTTACGCCTTTCGTTCGCCGCTGTAGACGGTATTCAACGCAGGCCCATTGAGGCCCAAACCTCTCACGGCCCCTCACACAACACACCGGCTCGCTATTTGTTCTGCTACACGCAATAGGTTACGCCTTGAACCACTGGTGGCCACGCAAATAGATGTATGTGACTACAGATATAGACACAGGACATAGACACATAAGTATTGTTGGAAACTTAGGAGTTTCCCTTCAGGGGCCCTACTTTTCATATCAAAACAGACACTTATCTTGGAGATAACATGGCTTGTATCTCCATAGTGTCAGGACCACCGACATCCTGGAGGAGTAGGCCTCTGCGGCTTCGGGCCTCCGCTCTGCGAGAGAGGCTAGAAGCGGGGCATTGGACAATAGCCCACTTACCTGGCCAATGGTTACCGGCGGATCTACTGACTAAAGCGTTAGGCGTGGCCAAGTGTCAGTCTTTGCTTCCGCTACGCGGCATGTCATCAGGGCGACCACCTCCTTTGGTCAATAGGGTGTCTGTTGGTGTAGAGCCCCGCAAGAGACTCCTGCTCATGGGGCTGTCTTTGCTGTTGGTGGTCATAGTGCAACTGCTGATGGGCCAGGATGTTGGTCCAGGAACCGAAGATACGGAGACTTCCTTGAATGTGTGGCTTCTCAGTTTGGTCATCTCTGTGATCCTATGTTGGGAAGGTCTCCGGGCAGCATCTTCAGCAGCCCTTCGATGCATTAGAGTAATTCCGCGTGCGCGAACCACGAACCACCACCCAAGTGGACATGGCTGTTCAAACGGACTACGTGCCCCGTTATTCCGGCCATTTTGGAGGCCTTTTTTACGGCAACGGGGGAACGATGGCACCGGAGTGCAGGATGCCCAGATCTCAGAACTCAGATTACGCGCAGGTATCTTCCCTGCGGAAGATGTACCGCGGGCCGTGAGCTCGTTGAACCTCCGGCGCAGCCTGAACCAATACCTGTGCATTATCCTCCTGCACCACCCGTTTGCAGACGTAATCAGATGGGTCATTACTGTATAGGAGGATACGTCTTAAGTCGTTTTTACCCTCAACAGCCCGTTCTTGCGCCCAGCATTTTGCTGAGCAGTTTGCCTTACCTCACCCATACCCTAGGGTAGGGGCTTTTATAGGGTTGAGATTTGTTTGTTCCTGTGGTATTCTGTTGTGTTGTTAGAGGGTCTTGAGCTGCCGATGTTGAAGACGCAGTAAGCCCTTAAAGGGCGGAGACGTCCAACATTGGAGGTTCTCAGCGAAGTGCTGAGGGGGGAGTGTGTGTGGTCAGTAGCACCATGCCTCGCCCTGCGCAGGAATGACATGTCAACGTTTTCTTCGAAGACCCTTTTTCTGCTCACAGTATTGAAAAGAGTTGTGGTGTCTTGAGGTGTGCAGCTGTGGCAAGCCTAGCTTTGTCTGATATCTACCTCAGCTTTGCATCTAAACTAGTTGGAATTCATGAAAGCAGGTCGCATTACACACATTCTACCCTCTTACCCCGCCCTCCACGCTGCGATATACCACACGATACGTTGTGTTCCACCAGACCTTGAAGGCTACTATTGCTGTCTCCGCTAGCTTGACAAAATAAAGTCTTTGACAAGGCGCACACTAGACACGCTGAGGGCACAAGGTTGGTGCCAGGAATCTCCGTTACAGAGCCTTCTTCGGCAAAAAGACCATGCGCCACACAAACATGGCCGTCATGTGCCCGATCAAGGACATCGGCTGCAACGGCAGGCTACCACAGCTGCCTGAGTTGTGCACGCCATGAAAATGCAGACCACGAGCACTACATGAAGACAACAAATCCTGGCCTTTGGCTGTCATTTCTTGCCCATCTCGAAGAATGCTGAGATCTTTGAACCAAAATGCTGCAAATCCACAATACAATCGCGCACCAAGTGCCGATCAAAAGCTGACAACAAACGCATGGCGCACAACTGCGCTTCTAGCATCCCAGCAAGGCCAGCGATGTGTAGCTTTCAGCTTTTCTCATGGCGAAACAAAACCAAAAATCGTCTCACACGACTTTGTAAAGCCCTGAGGAAATAATGGAAACCAGATAATGCGTAAGCGGGAGAATCTGGCAACGACATCGACCACCCGGCATCGGCCGGACTGGCATGACTGGCGACAGACAGTGGAATGGACAACATCCAGAACCAAGTTCGCGAGAATTTGAGAGGTTCAGAATCCCAAAGCCAGATGGAAAGGATTCGTACATGGAAGGATGAAGGGAGGATTCGTGAAATGCCAAAGGGAAGCCACCTTCGTACTAATAACTCGCACGAGTGCTGCAGCCTTGCCACTTCCAGCTTCCACATCACGAGAGCTACTTCTTCTCTGCCGTGCTGTTCTGAGGATAACTTTTGCGAAGACACCCGATCCGAAAATGGGTGATCATTGCAGTTGGCATGGTTGTGTCATTTGGCATTTGTAGCGACTGTAGGTCTATCAATCTAGAAGCATTTGTAGCGACTTTAGTGTTTATGCAGTTGCAAACACAATGAATCTGATGCGAAGGGCCAATGTGGGCATGTCAGCAACGGATATTGTTTACACCTTTCTGCTTAGCAGAGACTTCGGCAGTGCTTAAGGCTGAGCAAGCCCGACAATAGGCAGTGCAGCACAGTTTTTTTTCCGACAAGTGCGCATCGTGCGCTAGCGTGTCATGAAAACTCAAAATTCACAACGCCGCGGAAGGATGAAGCATCGAAGCACCGAAGCACCGACAGTGAACGATCAGTCCAAGGAGAATTGATCAGTAAAGTCTATTCCAAGCCCGCGAAACATGTTCACAAGCCTAGCAGCACTTTCTTCAGCAATGTCTCAAATGACGGCAACAACGTCATCCACAAGCAATCGCAAACCCTGGATGGAAAAAGCCATCCGGTGGAGAGAATGCTATCACTGCCTGCTTTTGGTCTTAAATCCACTGCTACTCGAATCGCTTGGCTGGTCCTTTTGTCGCGGTCTCAGTGTGGCTCTCCAAGATGCTCCTGGCCCAAGCATATGAGCACTCCCAGTTGGACAAATCCAGGTGCGCCTGATGAGGCCAGCATAGGTCTGCGGATTGAGCCCATGGTTCGCGACCAACAGGAAGATGGGCACCGTCTCAGTAGAATCTCATGCTCTAAACTCTGGCAATCATCTGCGGCTAGATGTTTTGTCGTTATCTGCCGCATTGCACTCCTGGTTGACCCTGCGTGATCCTAACGATCCGTTCTGCTTCCTTATGAAGCCCCCTCATCAAGTGCAAGCTAGCTAGGTGCACCACAAAGATGGCAACGAAGAGATTGGTCAGGAACGCTCCAACATTGATCTGGCCACAGGCATCGCGACAAGTCTGCGCAGAGAGTCCCAGAACTCTGGCGGGCTCGCCAAAGATCCTGATGTCCTGGTGGCAATAAATACGATCAGAGGAAGCCAGGATCTCTTTTGGTTTTGGCCTTGTTCTGCGCTCCTCCCTTTGCCTCTTCAGCCTCTCCTGCAAGAGTAGGGGATTTACGAATGGAGTCTTCAAGACAAGGCGGTGTTTCCCTCACCTGCTCCCAGGCTGCCTCCAACAGAAGGCACTAAAGGTATGCAATTCGTGACCGCTATGCGAAGAAAAGAGTGCCTGGCCTGCTCCTTGGCCTTCTCTTCGTCAGCTTTGGTGTGTACCTTGTTGTCTAGAGACGAGGCTCCAAAACAGAAAGCTAAGGCAGCTAAGGGGCCTTGCTGCCCGTGGCCAGCCGCGCGGCGCCCTCAGAGCTGAAAACTCGTGGCGCTGAAATTGGAAAGTCTCGCAAATTATTCGCACCTTGTTGTCCAAGATGTCATTCAAGACAATCGCCGTGCGCTCGCCAGCTATCCTGGCTGCACTGGCCGTCTCTTCCTCTTTCCAAGAAACTCAAAGTTCCAAGGCCAGGACAAGATTTGGCGTAGCCAAAGGTGTCTCCACTCCTAAGCTGGAAATGTCTCTGAAAGTCTTAGGCTTTGAAGCGCGGTGGGCATAAAGTTATGGCTCCTGGTAGGCTGCCTCGTCGATCTCCACAGGCGTTTGAGTCTGGGCATTCTGAGCCTCGGGGCCTGCCAGCCTCTGGCCAGTCAGTGGGTGCACGTAGGCCTCAAGAGGATGTAACAAGAGGAAATAGCTCCCCGGGAACTGTTAGAGGTTCCACGTTTTACGATCCGCCTTCTTGCATGAGAACTGGACAGCCTCGTCCATCCACCGCTCGAAGCTCTTGAAGGCACCGTCCTGGTGTCCGAAGTCCGAAGCATGTCCCATGGCCTTGTCAATCTCAAAACCTCCTTCCACTTCCTCTTGTCGAAGTCCCACTCGCTGCCTGCAAGGACAGGACGGGGCTTCGTTGATTCGTTGAGGCGGTTGGAGGCTTGAAGTTTGAGGCGGAATGTCTTAGCGATTTGTTCTGAAAATCTGAGGAGCTCGCTAACCGCTCTCACGTGCGTCCAGCCTCCGTTGATTGAAGAATTGCGATAACACAGAAATCCAAAGGGGCCAAACATAGCAGCAGCAAACGTAACGACAAGCGTAGCCATGGTCTTTTGCCGAGTGACCGCCGAGCCAGTAGTTGCTCTCCTCTGTCCGAACCGCCTTTAAGACACAACATCACAGAGCACGTTTCCTCACGGTCCCTCTTAAGCTGCGAGCCTCGGAGATGGCCTTGTCCCAGACCTCGTAGAGGGACATGAGGGAACCTGGAAAGAAATGCGCCGCGCCGCTCGTGCAGCTCGTGGCGGCGGCTGCTGCCCTTGCTGCTGTTGCTGCCGCCGTTGCTGCTGCTGGTCCTCCTTTTCGCATTACCAGGAACACGCTAGCAGAAAGCCTTAACTGACTGGGCCTCTAAAAACCCTTTGGAACCCTCAATGTCTCATTCGTTGTGGCCAGCTTGCATGGGCTTTGAAAGTAAAAGGCGCAGACTCTTACTTGTTCCATGAAGTTCCGCAAAATCCTCAAGAAACAATAATTGACGCGTTCCTAATTCCGAGCGGGGCCATATCAATTGCCAAGCAATCTGCGATTCGAGAAAAAGCCGGAATTCAAGCATCTAGGGATAACGATCTCTTATGATGCCATACAAGTCTGCACTTATAAGAATCTTCTGGAGAAAGCTAAGCTGAAGCAGTCTCAGTACGAAAATTTGTCAACTGCTGGCATTTGATTTAAATGTCTCTACACCAGTGAGGACCTTAGCGGTCACCGTGGGTCCACACTCCAGCCATGCACTACAGCAGCTACACGTCTAAGCTAAGTTTTCACAAAGCCCTGGTGACGGGCTTTGGAGACACCTGAAAAATCTAAAGGCTTTCTGCTGGGCTATCAACGGCAATGTGAAAATTTCGATTTTCATTTTATTCACACAGTAGCACCAGAGGCCAGCACTGTTTGTTCTGGGAAGCGGCGATGCAAGATCAAGCGAGCGCCCTTTGGGCACACGATGTGCAGCCGCTACCACCCCTTTGGGCACACGATGTGCAGCCGCTACCACCCCCGTTCAAGCGGG
Organism: Symbiodinium pilosum; assembly: GCA_905231905.1. Taxonomy (NCBI): domain Eukaryota; class Dinophyceae; order Suessiales; family Symbiodiniaceae; genus Symbiodinium; species Symbiodinium pilosum. The sequence continues at coordinate 18,206 of CAJNIZ010003107.1, read as the reverse complement.
AGGGTAGGGTGGGAAGCTCGAGCGGGAGACGCCGGAGGCGAACGGCCGCTTCAGCACATGTGTTATAAATGTTCAAGAACAACCAGCACACAGTAGCACCAGAGGCCAGCACTGTTTGTTCTGGGAAGCGGCGATGCAGGCAACACTGAGATCAAAACAGCGAGAAGAGATCAAGCGAGCGCCCTTTGGGCACACGATGTGCAGCCGCTACCACCCCCAAAGTGCAAAGGCCAAAATGGCAATCTGGCAGCTGATTAGTTGCAGAAACGTGCTCGCAAGTGAAAATCATCTTGAGTTTCGGCGGAGACAATTAAAGCCCTGGCCGCAGCGGCAGCAAAACGACCAGGATAGGGCTGAGCAAGCTGTGTCCAGAGTTGGCCAGACACAGGATCTTGCCCTTTCAGGATGATATGGTGCTTTTGCGTGCGGCTGCAAATGCCAGCACGTCCGTGACACTGCAAATGAAATTGAGGAACATCCTGATCAAACCATGCTTGCACACGCGTCCGTTTACGCCAGCGCGCATGGTGCTGACAAAAATCAGTGATGAACACTTGCGAGCTCCTATGCATGCATAACTTCTTAATAGGAGGTGCCTGCCACATCATAGATCCAGCAGGGTTTTCAAGAAAACAGGGGACCTTGAATTGCACAGCACACCGAATGATGTGACAAGTGGCACGTACTGTGGCGTTTCCATGTCGAATTTTGGCTTGATCCCGGGAGGATAGGTTAGGGATACCCCAAATATGATAGCTAGACCGAAGAGGACCCCAAGAAGACCCGACCGGCCCATGCCTAGCCCTACTCCAAGAAGAACAGGGGGTAGCTAACCAGATACCCCGAACGCAACCTCCTTGGATCCAGCCCCGTATGACATTGAGTACACCCTCATCAGAAAGATCAAGACGGTGATCAACGCACGTATCAACAGCAATACCAGCGTGCCCTTCCTTCACAAGGTACGCTGAAACCTTGCCACAGCCTGAAAAGAGGTCAAGAAAAATGCGTCTGCTGTTAGGCTTACTGGCGCTTCGAAACAATTTGCGAAGGATTTCACTGCCACTCAAACGTTTGGGGAAAGACGGCTTAGCAGTCTTTTCCCTTCGCATGCGTTTGGTGATTCTTTGGTTCCAGGCTTGCTGCGAACTTGCATGTGCGGAGACCTGAGGAGGGCGGGTAGCTGATTGATGATGCTCGCACCATATTGCCGGACTTGAGCAGGAATCTTTGCCAACTCTGACTGCGTGCGAGCCTGCTTCACGCACCGCTTGACCGATGTATCCGATGCCCAACGACCTCGCTGCTTCACCTCCATGAGCGACCTCCGTCTTGCTAGCACGTCGTGGGTAGCTCCCCCGTGTCTGAGATTGTAGAGGCTCCACCCCATGTGGTCTAGATTGAGGTGAGATATGGCCATCATGAAGGATTTGTAAGTCTCCTCGCGCGAATCGTGCCAAAGTGGATCGTTCCCCGCCCTGTTCTGCACCAACATTTTGAGCAGTGGCTCCATCCACAAATCCGAGTCGATGATCACGGACGCATCGAAAACGTTTGTCTTGCCTGGTTGGAGATCCTCGCTGGGATGAAGCAGAATGGCCCAGTTGTGGAACGCGGCCCCGATTGCTGCCACCCGCTGGGGAGGAATGAGCTGTTTGACCTTCAATCCTCCGCTCTCCCCCGGTCGTAGATAGCAGGCGAACTGGAGAAAAAGTCTGAGGACCATCTGTTCCTTTCCACCCCTCCAAGGGAATGGGCATTCTCTGAAGTGGGGGAGCTGCTGCATGCCAACCTTTCAGAGCTCGAGCAGCCCGTGTCAAGATGCCGACTTGGCCCCGGCCAATGAGGGGATGAAAGAACCTCAAGGCAGCGATTGCACGAATCCCTGAATCTATGCCCTTCCCCATGTCGAAGAGGTCCTCTAGGTAATCCACCATGAGGGAGTCGAGGATCACCAGATTGAGCATTAGGACTGGGTTGAATCCTAACCACACTGTCAGAGCATGGAGTCGTCTCTGGTAATCGACCAGCGTCGCTGGTCGCACGCTCCTTGTTTCCAAGTAGGAGAGGCCCTCGACCCGGGGCCGGCTGGCTTTGCTTTGCGCATGGCGCACCAACCTGGCCCTGGTGTTGCGCAATGGCCTCGTCCCACCACCTTTCCAGCCTGAGCGCTTTCCACTGCTCTATGGCGCGTGAGGGCGCGTCTGCAACATTCAGCTCGGACGGTACCGGCGATCGCAGAGGCCGCACTAGATGCTGCGAACGTCCTCGGCCCTTTGTGGCACTCAGAACAAGCGGCAAGTTATCACCAAGACACACGAGCCTCTTCTGAACACACCTACTGGCGCGCAGTAGATGCTCAACTGACCATGCAAGTGCCCGGGCTTCAGTATTCAGAATGTTGGCTTCGAAGGCCCCAGGTTTTGACCACACAATGCTCCATTCCTCTCGCCGCATGAAGTCAGCAGGGACCTCATCAAAACCAAGATCCTGAATGAGGTTCGATGAATGGTCAGCACTGGACTGCTCACTCTCTTGCACTTTTGAGGTCCCCTCAGAACCCAGATCAAGGGCACTGCGACGTGTCCGGAGACAGTCCTCAAAATCTGTAGCGCCATTTCTCACTGCAAGCTCCGATACTACGAACAAGTTCACTGTTGCCTTGTCGGTGACAGACCCCAACACCCCAAGGAGAAGAATCACTTGCACTAACATCGCAGCTCCAACCAGTGTTGATTTTGAAGCGGAAAATTGGGAGCAAGGACGCTATCCACTGAAGTTCCCGCCGAACATTGGACCATAATCGGGCTGTCTTCCCCAGGTTTTGATTAATGAAAGCGTCCGAAGCTCGAATGATGGATAGGGCTTCTCGGCGACTCATCATGGCCCAAGCGCAGTGCCCAATGATAATCTGCTGTTGCTGGAGAAGCTCGACTATCGCAGATCGAATCTTATGGAGTCTAGCAGGCTTGATTGAGACAAACCCAGAGCGTCCATCAAAATGCAGCCCAACAAAGTCATCGTCACGTCGAACTTCTTCAACTTCGTGGACAGTCAAGCCCCAATCTCTCAGGACCCTACTCACCTTCTCAAGCTCTGCGTTGACCTTGCAGGGGTTGCATCCAAGCACGCCGAAATTGTCAACATACCCAGCGACTGCGATATCATCTGTGCTCTGCAACCGTACACCTCCCCTCTTGTCACCAATGATCTTATCATCCGGAGTTCCCGCTACGGAGATAGCATGCATCAAGACCTGCTGACAAATATGCAAGGCCCAACTCCATCCCATGGGCAATACCGTCAAGTACGGCACACCCGGGCCCCAGGCGCAATATTGACACCATCAACCTCGGTGACGCCAACCCGCCAGGCCTCAATGCTAGGCAAGGTAAGGTGAACATCCGTCCAAGGTCATCAGGCACAGCAAGGGTGTAAAAGGCATTGGCTAGGTCTCCCACATCTCCAAGCGGGTGAAGGCGTCGGCTGACGGAAGGTCAGTGTTTGGAGGGGTGGTGAACATCAGGTTGAGCTTTCGGGTGTCAAAGATCAGTCAAAGCTGCCCAGACTTTGTCTTCACACAGAAAACACCCAGGAACCTTTCACACATCTCGGCAGACTGGAACTTGACCATATTACGCTGCGCCAATTCATTGATAAAACCAGCGTACTCAGAAGGATTGTTCTTGAGGATGGGATCTGCGTAAGGGGTAACAGGCTCAATCTCAACATGCTGTTCATTCTCAGATCTGAGCAGGTCCCTAGCCGTTCACGGTCAGCCGGAGGAAGACAGCCCAGAACATCTACTGGACTGGACTGCACCTCGGGCCAAGAGATGCTCTTTGGCATAGGGTTGGACGTCTGAACGACTGTTGTCATATAGCCGCGAAGACGAGCATAACCCCCGGACACCCTCATGGCACTCAGTAGCTTGCAAACCAGCACTGGCTTCACGATAGGCATCGGAGATTTGACTGAGCACTCGGCGTTGCGCACGAGTGGGCTTCTTTCTGACATGAGATTGTGAATTCAAACACCCCGCAAGTTCATTGAGGGCTTTGATCCCTTCATTGGCGAAGTTACACCAGTCACTAGTACTAGGCCCGGCACCATCTCCGCCAAGGATCTCGGGCAGGGGGAAGATGTTACGCTGACGCGATGAAGCATCCGCAGCTCCCACCCCAACACCAATAGACATGCAAACAATTAAGAACAGGAAAAATTGGATGCTCTCAAAACTGTGGCCCAAGACGCTGGTCCGAATCACTTTCCTGGCTCCTTGTCTCCGCTCTTTCTTGCCAGGTTTCTCGCCTCTCGCGCCTTGCGTCTCTCCTTGGCCACCATGGCTTCCTTTTGCATCTCCGAGCCGATCCACTCGGTGAGTTTCGGCGATATCACCGACCCCACTCGACTTCCGCTCGAGGCTCCCATGAATAGTGCTCCTTCGCCAGCATCTTCTGATGACATGAGCTTGAACTTGTGCTTCTCCTCGATCCGTTGGATGGCCCTTACGACGAGCTCTGGTAACGTCGACTTGGTCGTACACCTTCATAGTGTGTAGCACCTTGCACCAGGCTTCGTGCTCCATTGCTGCTGAAACTTGCACGCCACCCTCCAGGCTTGATGGTGTCCGACGGCTGACCCGCCGTGATCCAGCATCTGTGTGATGACATGTTTCACAGTCCGATCGGCCAGTCTTGAAACTCCACCATCCGGCATTCGGTGGCTGCCGAGCGAAATTCCTTGAACCTCAATCCAGTCTCGTCGCGGCTGATCCCTAGCGTCCGGGCATCGTCCACGGCAGGATCTCCCCGGCCACCGCCACCAGCCAAAGCCACAGCCAGGCCTGCGTTTCCGCCATTTATGGGTGGAGGATCGTTGGTGGGGCAGCTCCTCCCACCCCGCCAGCTGGCAAGCCACCCCCAACAAGCTCGCTCTACCTGCGCACGCGCGTCTCCCTCCGTTACCAAACCACGCAAGGCAGCGGGATCGTAAACCCTCCATCCGGCTATGTCTGGATTGTCCCCAGCAAGGTCTTTGATGTACAAATCCCCCTGCGGGGTCAATATCACCCATTCTCCGCCAGTCACGTGTGCAAGCAGGAGCCTGCAATGCCATAATCTTGCGGGAACACTGTACTTAACCAGTATGCAATTGCCTGCTACCAGGAGCTGCGCCGGCCATCGACAGTTAAGCTTTTCTGTGCCTCTTGTCTCACGCGACTCTTAATAAATCGAAGTCGCCAGAAGTACAGGAGATAGAGCCCGAAGATGAGAAAAATCACAACAACTCCGGCGACAGGTCCAATCTCAATGTGACCCGTTGCACAGTGAACTGCAGGACACGTGAGGCTCCCACAATTGACGTTGCAGGCAGGGCAGGTATGCACCCCAAAGACGGCACTTCAGCCGCTGACAGCAAAGGCTCCGAGAAGAAAGGCCCCCACGTGCGAAATGGCGGCACCTCCTAGCATCCTTAAAGCTTGAGCGGGAGACGCCGGAGGCGAACGGCCGCTTCAGCACATGTGTTATAAATGTTCAAGAACAACCATGTTTTCTTTATGTTTTCTTTACTACTAAACCAATAACGCAGCTTGCACACCTCTGTTTACTCTTCCAGACGCGCACTTCTGTCTGTCGCGGTCTTTTTTCAGGGCACTGAGAATAGGGACAAAGATTTGTATTGGACTCCGGAGGAAATGTGCACAGAAATGGAATGTTTGCTACGCCCGCCTCGATTTTCATGGAGTCTTTCTTCCACTCCGTACCCTACGCGGCCTTCAAGCCTTCATTCCAATCACGCGCATATAACATCTCCCAGACTTGAATGAACTGTTACGTGCCCCCACTCACCGGGTTGCATCTTTGGCACTCAAGCCAAAAAGGTTAATGTAGGTGAGTTTTTAAGCACAGGATTACACATTAACGGAGCATTAACCGAAACATCAGATAAGAGACTAAAAGAAAAGGTCGAGGAAATGGACGCCAGAAAATGAATTGACCTCGTCAAGTATCCGCCGACACCCGGCCTGACGGGGCGAGCGCACAGTGAAGCCCAGGTCTCCCAGCGGTTCCGATGGCCATTCACCGGTTCCGATGCATCCGTTTCCTCTTCCCGTCCCTCCCCTTCCGCCCCTGCCCCCCCTTGAGATGTAACCTGTGCGTTACTGCCCTCGC
>CAJNIZ010003106.1:0-24382 GCA_905231905.1 Symbiodinium pilosum | reverse complement strand
TGGAGGCTTAGCACACAGTGTGGCAACTCTTGGCATCGTTTCAAAGTGTTGCGAGGCTATGCAGAAGCCCTGCACAAGTCCCGATGGGCAGCATCATGCCAGTGTGGCTTTTGCTCCTTCTCACCGCAGGCCCAAGACATTGCGCGAGCCTCACGGCCGGCCTGCCCACTAGCTTCTGCCATCTGCAGTTGCTCAGAAGTGCCTGCTAGGGGTACGAACGTGAGTCGGGCCCACAATTGAAAATGCCTAGCAGGATGTGTGACGCCCCTTGACGAGCGGTGCTCAAGCACACGGTTATGCAGATGCAGGGTTTCGTAGACCATGCCAACTCACAGCGACGTAAAAGCAGCCCTGGGAGATTTCACTTTGTGTGTGAAACTACATAGGCTTCTTACCCTGAAAAGATGGCGGATGGCTTGCTCACCTTGGAGCCTTTATGGTTTGCATAATTTACCTGAAAGGTAGCAAACATGCCTTCAGCAAGCGGCCCGCAAAGATTGGGACTACTGCAATCCCTGCATGTAAACTGGGTTCGCGCATTTACGTAGTTAGGCAGGAAGCTGTCGCTTGGCTTTCCATATGCAGTAGGCATATGTGCTTGTTGATCCACAGCCGGTGCTGCAGGGCCTGCTGCACCGGAAGCACTGGGCCGCTGATTCTCACAGTTCACCTCTGTACGCAAGTGCAGGCTGGCCATTTGCAGCCTCATGGGCATTCTTGGCTATTTCCTAAGGTGAGTGAGCTGTGTCCCTCTGCACGCTTTCGCATCGCCTTGCCCGACACAAGCAGTGTAGCGTCTAGCAGGGTCTCAAAACGCCCGCAGTGTTCGTCGTTTGGAGATGAGCAAGGCCATCAAGGCCTGTGTCAGAACACGAATTTCGCATGCCAATTTTGCTGCCCAGCTCTTGGCAAGCGCCGGGGTTGCAAAGGTTGTGCTGCTGCAGCTGGCTGCACGCCGTGGCTCCTGGGAATCCCATGATTCAGGTATTCCGCTCGCTTGCTCAAGTGCATTCTTGCGATGGGGCATCTGCGACAGGTCATGTTTGCCTGATGTTTGCCTCAGCTGTCGCTGTTTTGGAGTACGATTCAAAGGCATCCTCAGCGCATGTTTCTTGAAGTCTTACAATGGCACTAGAGGCCTTGCGCCTTTGAGATGTGTCAGCGTCTGCAGAGTTTGCAAAAGGACCCGTAGCGCAGCTGGCTCATGTATTGGTAATGCCCTTCTGTGGTCCTATGCTATGTGAACGGTATGCATTGCTTGACAGCATCGCGCGTTGTGACAGCGTAGGTTCATCGGATGACCTTGCGGCTGTCCGGTTCTTTTGCACTGGCATCATTTGGCTGTTGGTTGAATCTGAATCCAGGACGGGTAAATGCGAAGTCACGAAGGCTGAGCCCGGGTCTGACGGTTGACATGACGTCTAGCTTGAGCGCAGTTGACAAACCAGTGCAGCCTGCATCAGCTTCATGAGCCTTCTGGGGATGCTTCCATTCCAGTGGCATTCACCACATCTTTTACTCATCCCTTTCCCTCAGCGATCACTCCAGGCTGGAACAGGTGGCCGTCAACTACTTTGATCAAGGCAACTTTTTGCCTTTTCAGTTCCCGCTTGATCCCTCCACATGTTGCGCCAGCTTCACTGAATCTGCAGCGCATGGTATGTGCTGCTGGAAGTCACATCGAAACAATGTCATGCCTGCGTGTGCTAGGCATCCCATGAGGTAACGGTTTAGCATATGCGCCCCTAATGTGGATGTGAGAAGCGCAGCTAGTTGAGGTTTAGTTTTCCTCTTATTGTCCAGAAGCCGTTTGAGGTTTGACAAACCGGATGCTGTCCCGCCGAAGAGGACCTCGCAAACGCGGATTCTTTGTCCGTTGCAAACTTGACAGGAGGCAGACAGGTTTAGCAAGGACTAGGAAAGACCAGCCATCCCCCCCCGGCCCAATAAAAGTAGGAATGGGGTCAGGGACCCTGAATGTAGAACCCGTTTTCCTACAATTATGCCAGACCTGAGCTCAAACATGGGTTCCTACGTTTGGGTGGTTGTCAAAATTATGGTCCCCTTGTGGGTGCCCTAAATATTAGGTGCCGTAGTATAATGGGGATCCAAAAAAGGACCATAGTTTTGACATCCACCCACTCAAGGCTTTCACGATCATTGGGTCGTGGAAATTGTAATCTACATGTTCTGCCTCCTCCCCTTTTAAGCTCGGGGAGAATGATTATCCATTTTAGCGAAAAATTAGGGGACATTAGGAAAATGCTGGCAAGGGCAATGTCACAACTTCAGTGACTGCTATCCCAGCCTGTTAGCAAAAAAATTTTCGCTTCCGTGCAGGCAGGCAAGCTGCTTTACTTGGCAGTCGATAGGAGGCATGTGATAGGGGTCGGTTCTGACTACATGAAACTCCAGGAGTCGGGCCCGCAGATTTAGTTTTAACCCATTCTGTCTGTGTCCTATGCAGAGGTCAGGCCCATGAAACCCTAAACCCTAAACCCTAAACCCTAAACCCTAAACCTTATCCAGCATCCCGGGGGCTAGTCAGGGTCCAGATGAAAATTCATCTTGGCAGCGTGGGCGCGTGAAGAAGGGGTCCAACCACAGAATTGATCCAGAGTGATGGTCGGCAATCCATGATATCCAGGATAGTGTATGCGCAGCCCTAGTAAGCTCGGAATGGACGCGTGCATCATGAGTATGATACGGAGGCCATTTTGGGTTCCATCAGCCACGGGAGGGGCCAAAATACCTGCATAGAACCTTGGACTGGCCTTTGGTTAGCTAGGAATGAAGGAATGGATCTTTATAGTAGTCCTTATAAAGCCCATTATGGTAGTTTCCATTTTCTTTTTCATTCTTTCATTCCCAGCTAACCAAAGGCCACTGGAGGCCTGAGATTTTGGGCAGGTTTTTGCAGGGAGGGGTCAGGCCAGAGGAGTTTCATCCAACAGTTGGGGCCAAGGGGGCAAAATCCGGTAAGAGAGCGGGGCCAAAAAAGTTGTCAACTTCAGCAGTTTGGGCGGTAAGTTGTTTGGATTCTGGGGGACTCACCCTAAACCCTAAACCCTAGGCCCTAAACTGGTGCTTGGGGCGCGTTCGTCAGGGAAACCAACTCCGTCCAGTTGTTGGTCGCTTGCGGGAGCACCCAGAAAGGAGACCATGATAGACGATGGATATTTCTCAAACACTTGGATGCCCATGGCCTCTCAGCCCAGGATGCACAGAACTGCTAGATGAAAGCCCCAAATCATGACCCCTCAGCCAGCCTGATGAAGGACATAGGGCCTCCAAGTTTTTATCTGTTGACAAAGTCAAGGGCCCAGCGTGGAGCTATGGTTTTGGAAAACCCCCTTATACCTAGATAGAATTCTTGAGGCCTGAAGTGTAGAGAAGGTTTTCACAGGGAGCGGTCAGGCCATAGGATTTCCACCGCTGGAGAGACCCACTATGCCTTGGACATTCCGCGTATGGACATCGCAGCCCCAGCAAGTAGAATTAAAACTCCAGAGACTTCACCTTTCGGCCTCCAGAGTGTTATCCGCTGCCAGCTGCACAGGATTGCTCCTGGACCATTCCACGAAAGTTCAGGTATGCTATCAGCGGGATGTCAGGCCTCAGGATTGTGTCTCAAACCACTTGAGCTTGCTTCGCCAACGTGTCTGATGTCAGGTAGTGCGTGCATGTGGGGTATTGGGGGCTTGGGCTGTCAGTTTTATCCATGAACCAGTTTGGGCTCCCCTCCGGCCACCAGAGAATTATCCAGATAAATTCAGGGACTGGCCTTGAGCTCTTGTGCAGAGCAAGCACGCGCTGGAACACTGAATCCGGTGCTTCGTCTGTCTGCCCAAGTGCAGGATCGCCGTCTGCGTGTCCTTTTGGACGGCGTGCCTGCATGGGAACTTAGGAGGTTCAAAGGGTGAACAGTCGAAAAGAAAATGGAAGCTACAGCTTCGGAATCATGCATGCTGCTTTTCCTGTCCAGCTCTAGCAGAACCCCAGGGTCCCAAAGTCTGTGCTGCCGCACGTGGCTGCACTTCGTGGCTCCTTGGAGTCCGAGAATTGCTGGTGGGGTCGCTTTGATGCGTGCGTGAAGCACAGCAATGCACAATTCTTCTAATTGTTCCGGTGCCTGGGTGATGAGTCAGTTCTGCCAAAGAGCACAAGTGCCCAGAAAGGTCCTGCCTTTCAGATCGCAATTCGTTGTTGCGAACGTAGGCTTCGACTTCAGCATCTTGATTAGCGAAGCTCCAATGGAACTTCGCCATTCATGCACTCACCCCATGTGCCCAGGTGCGGATTGGGCACTTGGCGTGTGCGATGGGTGGCATTGTCTTGATATTTGCATGGGCAACTGGTGTTCTTGATTGCATCCCAGGCTTCGTTCTGTCAGGTCTATGGAGCAATGTCTGTTTCTGTCACCGAGAGGTGTGAAGCCAGAACTGAGAGGTGAGTGTGCGGATCGTGGCTTCTCAGCAATGTCACCTTCCATTTCTCATTCCAACAGTTTGATGAACCCTGGGACCCACATGGGCATCAGGACCCACATGCGATGGCGAGGCCTAACTAGGCAGGATCTGGCCCTTTAGCCCTTCCTTAGGCAGATCAATCTTGTCAACCGGATGGTGCCCTGCTCCAGTGCACCATCGCGCCGTGCCAATCTTTCGCATTTTGCAGGTCAACCCTAAACCCTAAACGGAACTTGAACAGGTGGCCATTGACCATTTTGATGAAGGCAACCTTTTGTCTCGCTGGGTTCCTGCTTGATGGATGTGCCGGGCGCGCTAGCTTCGGTTGGCCTGCAGCGCATGGCAAGTGCTGGGAGCCGAAGCACTGTCCATAATGTAGCGGCCGTTTAACATATGCGCCGCTGATGTGGATGAGGCGTGTGCAGCTAAGTTGACACCTGTTTCCAGAAGCTGTTTGAGGTCAGACCTAAAGCTCACAAAGTGTGGGATCTCTTGGAGTTGTCTCAAAGTGACGCGATGCTATGCAGGAGCCTTGCGCAAGTACCGCATTGCAAGCGACGTGGCGGTCTTGTCTCCCACCTCAAGCCGACATGTCAGCATTTCTCAGATAATGTGGCCCCCTTGGTGCGCCAGCAATCGAGACTCAGGACCCGGGTTTTTGCACGGGGCCCAGCAAGTCTTGAAGAAGCGGCCCTTACAGTAAGCGCTTCGATGATTACCAGATGAGTTCTTGAGAGCATATAGGGAAGCCGATGATGGCCTGATTGCGGTTGGTAGTGATGTGCCCTAGTACAGATTCGGATTCTGTGGCTTGGCACGTGGTGCTTGTTGTCTGGTGTGTTTCTGCCTTGCCTAATGCCCTTAACGCGGCCAGTCGTCCCAAAGTGAATGCTTGCAGGAACCTTGCAAAACCAGGACCGTGCTGGCGTACTTCGGACAACACTGGATGTACGTGCAGACCCCGACAAGGATCCATGAGCTTTCGAGCTAAGTCCTACAGTTGATCCAGAACCGACGAGGAATGGTACCCAACAAGGATTTAGACATGCCTACGTTAGGCATGGCTCAAGACATCAGAGTCCGGCAGCTTTGGAGGTGCGTATCCCCCTATAATGGAGAATCAAGTGGAAAAGAAAATGGACAATGAAATGGAAACCCTAGGTCCCTTTGAAGGGGTATATAGGGACATTATGCTGCAGCAGGTTGCCCCTCGTAGCTCCTTTGAACCTCATGACTCAGGCATTCAGCGCCTTTGCTCGAGCGCGGATGTGCGATTCCCACATCTTCCAGGATGCCCCTATAATGGAAAATCAAGTGGAAAAGAAAATGGACAATGAAATGGAAACCTTAGGTCCCTTTAAAGGGGTATATAGGGCTTAGGACATGGAATTTGCAGGGGGCCCGTCGCCTAGATTCCAACTATCAGGTTCCATTTTCTGTTGTGAATTGCATTGGGCTATGTCGTGTCTGGGAAAATGGAACCAGTGAGGCGGCGGGTCCATAGTTCCATTATGGTTCCCTCACGTTGCAGCCATGGGGTTGAAAGTCCGCAGTATTGCGTTGCGCTCGAGCAGCCCATTTCACGCATCAGACGGGGGCCGGAGACGAGCACTTGTGCAGCATGGGTGCCCGCAACATTCTGATGGGGAGGCGAAGCTTTGGAAGTTCCATTTTCCTGCGCCTCTCCCCCTTTAGCGTGGGGGATCTTCCACCAGGGATCATGTTGTGATGTTTCTATTGGTTGTGGATGTCGTGGCCTGACGGCGGCCTGCTTCTCGCACCCGTGTTTGCGGCCACCCCTGGCGAACCGGCTAGCTGTGATCTCCAGCTGCAAAGAACCTCGAAGCTTCGAAGTAGTAGCTCTTGGCGTTACCTGATATGCAGCAAAATCAAGATGGAACCAGGGTCAAATCCATTTTGCCAGCTTTGTGAATGTCTCTCACAGGTTCCTGATGCCAGAGACTCTCACAGAAGCCCTCAGCCAATTCCAGACCTGCGGGGAGAGCGCCACTTTGGTTTGAAATCATGCTTGCCGGGATGGGCTGTGAGACCTTGCAAATCACGAAGTTTGGACCCCACCAACGTCCAACAATGTTTTCGAGGCTCCGCCGTCCCCGGACTTAACCTGGACATGACGTGGTTTTTTCGTAGAACACCTTCCGGGCAACTGAACCCCTCGTCTGGCCCTCCGTCTTCCACTTCAAGAATAGTTGGTCATCGCAATGTCCTCACCGTGTTTTACTCCTGGAGAAGTACCCTAAACCTACACCCTAAAGTGTCCCTAAACCCTAAGCCCCATGGCAGCCGCGGACTCTGCTTTGAAGGATTCGGACATGGAAGTTTCTTCATAAAAGCCCATATATCTGAGAATGACCTGGTTTCTTCGGAGCAGACATTCAGGAACTCCTTACGTGCAACTCCGGCTTTGTTCCGGAGCGGTGCTCAAACTTCTAGGCCTTGTCCCAACACACCAAGTGCACACTGTTGGAGTTGAGTGCGGCCATTGGGAGTATGACTGAGATGTGCCATTAGCCGCGGAGAATCGCTTGGTCTGCCGCCGGTGCGTATGTGCGTGCGTGGACCGGCTAAGCTTGCGACGCAGCTTAGTGCCTCGGTGAGGGATTGCAGAGGAAGAGTTGCGTGTCCTAGGAAGCGAGCTGTCTTGCCAACTGACCAATTCCAGGCCAAGCTGGCCGGTGAATACTGTAGCATGCTGGCTTCGGGGCGAGGCTCGGGGAGGACGGGTGGAGGAGTCCTGTAGCTTAGATCGAGGGGCCCAGCATGTTGAATTGTTGCCAGAGCCTTGATGACGTTTGCTGGAAGGTTGAGACGGCTGCCACCGAAATCTATCGCGCGCCTCTCTGGGCTAAACTGCGAAACAAGCATGGCCAATTCCAAAGCAAGGACCCCCGGACACCTGCGCATCCAATCCCACTCATTTAAATTCACGCGTAGCACCATCACTGTCCACAGCCTTGTCAAAAAGGGGTCACGCACAAACAAGATGAAATCGGAGGCTCATGCCTGAAATTTCAGTCGGTTAGATTGGGCCAGGCCACAGGACTTGATCCGGATAAGTTCTTGGAGCATGATGCCTCCATGTATGTCCACCCTCTATCTTGTCAGCGGCTCGCAGTAAGGGTTCCCAAGCGTTTCAGCATACGCATTGCATGTGGGGTCTAGGGAGGCATATGGCAAGCCAGTCGCAACTGCAGGTCAAGTCACTTCATGATTCATGCTGCTTCATCCTTGCCTGATGCTTCGGCACATAATATGCTGGCAGTGCAGGTCCAGCAAGGCACCTGTTCCATCTCGGGTAGGTCATAGTTCATCCCGATCCCGCAGAAGCAGATGTCAGCACCACAGGCAAGTGGGTCAAATCAAGACTCGCTCACTAGTCGCGTAAGCTTGAACCAAGTGCTCAAGCCCAGATTTTGTGATTCTGATGCCCGGTTTTTGTCTTCGTGCCAGCTGTTCAAGCGGATTTCCAAACGCCAGGAGCTTGAAGCAGCCGTGAGGATTGCGGCGATCGGATTCGATTCCAGCCTAAGTAACTCAAACTCTTTATCCCTTCCCAGAGCAAGAAGGCAGGAAGATCCCATGATCCCAGGCAACTGCCGTTGCGCTAGTCCCGGATGCTGACTAAGCGGATGCAGGTAGGCACTTTGCCGGGATTTTGGCTGACTTGTGGTTGGATGGACTCCCGGAACCAACTTGCACAGGATGCCATGCATGCAGGTTGAACGGCAGGGGCTTGACACCAAGCTCCGAAATCCCATCGGCATAGATCTTCCACCTAGGTGCTATCGAATGGTCCGGTAACGCGGTTTTCTTGAATATCCAAGCCCCAAACTGTAATCGCCAAACCCTGAACCCGTCAAGCCCTAAACCCCCCAACCCCAAAACCCTGAAGCCCTTAACCCTGACGGTGCAAACCCCAAAGCCCTAAGCCCTAAACCCTAAACCTCCCAAAGCCCTAAGCCCTAACCGTTCTGGGCATTGTGGCGGCGAGGTGGAGCCGGTAGACGCTTGGCTGACAGAAACTCTACCTGCAAGGCGGGGCTCCCAGGACAACAGTGGTACAGCTCATAGTGCTGGTAATCTCGTTATAGGGTTTAGGGTTTAGAGTTTGGGTTTAGGCTTTGGTTCTATAAGTCGGGAATAATGGAGACTCCACTGGCAAAGGACGGTAACATTGAAATGGAAACTCCAAAACCCTGAAGCCGAAATCCTTATCCCAAAACCCTACAGCTCCTTCCTGACGTGGCTGAGCTTTGCCTTGGCTGCCGCCGAATCAGCTGCCCCTTGAAAGTTGTTTGAGCTTGTGAGTGCTTCCAAGACAGGCCTTCCGCATAGAAGGAGGAAACTGAGAGCGACCTTTGCTTTTGTCGCCAGACTTCAAAGGCATGCTGGATAGGACTGAACTCACATGAGAGTTTGTCTTAATAACCCCTTAGTTTCCCTAATGAGGACTTCCCAGAATCCCGTTTTAATACCTATATGTTCCCTGAAATCCGTAGGGGCGCGCTCGCTCCACTCCAACTACAGATGCAGGGGATTCCAATCAGCCGCAAGTCTCGGGCTTGATTCCAGCCTTCTCCACATTCATCCTCAGTAAACCCATGCTCCCTAGCGCACAGATAGAAGACTGGGAGCAGTTGGGGGCGGGCTATAAAGAACATGGCCTCAGAGGCTGTTCGCCCTGCAGCTGCTTTGCCACGCCCTATCACTTCAGTAGGTGAATCAGCAGCCCCAGGACTGCAAATGCATCTCAAAGTTGCTTCGACATGCACGGCTCTTCTCCTGCTTGCCTGTCAGGGCTGTTTAGTATTACGCTGCGGAGGCAGGTCAGGGAGAAAAGTGGATCTCGCGTTTGGTGTGCATCAATGAACTGCTGCACACAAGCACAAAGTAGAGCATGTGGTTGTAGCTAGTGCTCTGATGTTGTGCTTGACCTTCAGGATTTCAGATTTGAAGCAGTGATGGCATCACATCGGGGGAACAACTCAAAGGGGAAGAAGAAGTAACCCAGTAGCGAGTATCATTCTATGCTTCTGGAGAGGGTAGTAGTTATGCCTGAACAAGAAATCTTGTCCAGAACAGATGCACGATCGAATTTTGTTGGGTCTGGATTATTGTTCTGCATTACTGAACCTTGAAACCAAATCCTGAGCTTCAGATAGCTGGTACCCCAAGGCCATACATAGAAAGCAATGATGTTTATTTACTGCTAAAAAAAGCCAAACATGATGAGAAGGCCTTGCATCTTGTTGGCCTTCGAAACTTTGTTTGTTGGAGGTTCGATTGTCTCACCACTGGGCATGATGTAGCCTTTCTGCTCCGAAATCTTGGCTAGGCATGAAGGTAGGAGTTGTTCCATCACGTGGCCACACACGGATCATCCCTATATACTCTCCGCATATATACCACAATGGTACCTACGTGCAGTCCCCCACAGTATGCAGAATCAATCCCATTGCCCCTGCCAGCTGGTGCATTGGTTTCCCAGAACCACTATTTTCATGTTGAGAACTTAATAGAACCATTGTTAACCCCAAATAGGGAACCTCAAGAAGATAGTAGAAATATGGCTAACCAGGGTCCCTGTACGTCTGTTATATTCCTACTAAATTCTTAGGTTGCTTGTGTTTTTTTATTGCTTATTTGTCGTCAAAGTTTACAGCATTTGGGCTAACGGAGCTTGGCGCTCCTCCAGACGCAGTCGTGCCGTCGCATCGCAGCCATTGTCTCAGGCTCAGGTTGTTCCGAAAACAAGCTTGCATTGGGCTTAAGTGAGCCATAACCCTAGACTCCCTAAAGGGCGGTTATATAAGGGATTGCGTAGGGGACTACTATAGGGGTTATTACTAAGGGGGATTACTAGGAGTTTAGACTGTTGCTCGAGTCAGTGCCGTTGGAAAACACGTCAGCCCCCTAAGCCCAAAACTCTACACGGGGTGGTGCACCAAAACTCGGTTTTGTCTTATCCCCAAAGAGGTACCCCTAATTCTGGAAAACCCTAAACCCTATTTTCATCTTTGTACAACCCTATGTAACCCTTATGTAACACCTATACAACACCTATGTAACACGTTATATCCCGGTGTAGCAAAAGCCTCATTTTGGTGAAGTTTGGTCTCACCCCGGGTTCCAGTGAGGAGGCCCAAGCGGGTGTCCGCGTATGAGGTCTAAGGTTTAGGGAGGGTTTAGGGTCTAGGGAGGCTTTTTGCCTTTGATTCTTCAATCCCATGTGAGCTATAGTATCAATTCCTAAAAGAGGGATTATATAGGGGATGATTTTGGATTTTTTTGGGATGATTATAAGGGGATGCTAGGAGTGTGGAGTATAGCTCATGTCTTTTAACAAACTTTTTGCTGTTCACGAAATCGGGGTCATGAAGCGAGAGGACACTTGCCCCGTTAAGTCGCAGATGTTTCGTATGGGTGCTTCCAACAACTAGGCGTCCCTTATCTGGGAGCCCCTATAACGTATTGTGGGGGCTTCGTTAGGTGGACCCACCCAGTAAAAGTGACGTACCATAGGATAATGGTGATTAGATCAGGGCTCTATTATATTCCTGCTGTACCACTATTACAGGGTGGGGGGTCCTCCACTAAACCCTAAACCCTAAACCCCTAAACCCTAAGCCCCTTAACCCTAAACCCAAACTTTTGTGAAAACCCCAGTCGTTAAATGACCAGGATCCTGATGGGGCCTGGCATGCCTGCTCTGTGATGCGCGCAGCAATGCAGAGGCAGCCCGAGACCAAGGTTATTGGAGCATCACGATTTTGTGAAGAGTGAACTCGGCCTCTCTGGTCGTGGGGCTTAGGGGCAGGTTATATGAGGGTTATATGGGGATAATGTAAAATAAAATGGAAACTACTAGCGAATTCAGTAACCACCATCATTAGTTCCATGAGCACGGTCCCATGGTTTTCACTCAAGGCTATCCACAGACCAATTTGGTCAAAGATTCTTTTAATTATCAGCTTCTGGCTCTGTGATTGTTCATTGTTCGTAGTGGTTGTACACCCTGTTGCGAGAGTTCTCATTCTATTATTGCTGCTCATTCTTGTTACTTCTTGTACTACTGCTACTGCCAGCTGTCCCGCCTCACGTGCTGTTCTCTTAAATTAGAGGCTGGCGGAAGTGGAACTGTGGCAAAGTTTCAGAAGCGTATTCGAAGAAGCAAGCGAAAGGTTTTGTAAAGACAGTTCCTAGATCCCAAACCCTAAACCGTAAGACGATGACGTTTCCCAGTATTACTGCTTTGGGCATTCTCATTCACCGGCAAGACGATTACATGCAAGTACTAGTACTAGAGTATCTGCACTTGTTCTAGTACTCGTGCTGCTCTTATTTTAGGATCGTTTCTATGGTTTTGTGGTTTTCTAGTACATATGCTCAGTATGCTCATTCTTGTCATTGTTACAATTCCTTTTCCGCCACCAGGTCCAGTTTCATTATCATCCTGCGTGCTGCTACTCTTGTTTTCTTTATTCTCATGATTCCCACTACTACTAATACGATCGCCGAGCACTATCGCTATAACGTGCTTATTGCTATTTCCCCGTGTTTTGACTGACGGAGAACGCACATGTCAGGAGCCCGCTGTGATCGAATGCTTCCTTCTCCGCAGGCGCAAAAAACCTCGAAACCCTGAATGCACCAGTTACTAGTTTGCTGGGTATGCCCCTGGGATATTTAATATTGTCCCTGATGGCTTTAATAGGGGACCATACATATTCATCTTTTTCAATGGGTTTTAGGGGCCAACGTAGTTTGGGAGGTGTAAGGGACCTGCTTGCACTTAATGTGTCGTTTGTGGAGGTGCCAACAATCATGTGTCTTTCAGAAACTTTTGGCTGCAAGCTGCTTCCAGGTGCAGATGAGGTGACGCAAGTGGACAGTGTGCTGAACTCGTTCCACAGCTATACACAGATGATTACCTGGACTTCCGAAATGCCCGGACTGAATGCCTGCACACCCTTTGGGAGAGGGCTAAAAATGACTGTTTCAGACATTTTGTAGCTTGTGGGGCTTCTGAACGAAATCGCTCTCTTGCAGGCTTGAAAAGCTGACTTCAAGCCAGACTCCGCAATCTTGTCTATGCTTCCTTGCAAGTATTCAGGCTGCGTGCCAAGCCAATCAAGTAGGAACATCTAGTTCCTTTTTGCAGATCTTTAGAATAAAGCGTGCAGTAGTTTGTGGTACATAGAGGGTGACCCATCTTTCTCAGAGGCAAAATTACCTGCCCGCCCATCGCACCACCTACTCAGACCCTAAGCTGCTCGGGGTTCTTAGAAGTCCGTGCCCTCCACAGAAGGAATCTTGAGGTTCTTGGCAGGGTTTCGGAGAAGGGTTTCTAGGCTTGTAGGAGCCTGTTGTGCCTTCTAAGAAGCAATTAGTAGGGCGCACAGATACTTCAGAGCAGTCCGAAGGGGCATTATCCCCAGCCGGCGGGGTAAGATTTCCTCTAAGTGCCTCTGCCTGAAGCACAGTGAGAGCTCTTTGGAGAAAGCCAGCCTTGGCTAGCTGTTGGCTGGTGGTTGAAAACACCTTGATTCAGGCCTTCAGTGCATTTGCCCACAGACGGGTTGGTGATTTGGCATCTGCGATGCCCCACGCATCCTTGGTGTTTGCGCCAGCTGTCAACGTCCTTGATGGTGGTGCCAGCGTTCCCACCATACATTCCGTATGGAGCGGGGTGCGTGCTGGTACCGTCATTCTGAGATTCTGCGCAAGTTTCTGCGCAAGTTTGCAGCCCGACCTGTGTGAAGAGACGAGAAGACAAGTTCAGAATTGCAGCTTTGGAGCTGGGTCATCTCTTGGTGGCACCCACCGCACCTATGTTTCTTTTGCAGGCATCTTTGATTGTGACAGCGTAGCTTCATCGGATGACCTTGTGGCCATGCGCTTCCTTTGTGCTGGTATAATTCGGTTGTTGGCTGCATCTCCTAAACCCTAAGCCCTAGATCCTAAACGCTAAACCCTAAACCCTAGATCCTAAACCCACCAGTGAGTAGCTTGGCAGTTGCTCACAGCATGCCTAGCTTGAGCGCAGTTGCCAAACCACTGCAGCCTGCTGCCGGAGCGGCATGAGCCTTCGGAGGGCGCTTCCATTCCAGCGGCACCTACCGCAGTTGTTGGAAACACATGCGTCCGAGACCAACGGTGATGACAAAGATCCCTCAGTTGGTGAGATTGCTCATTGTCCATTTCCGTGGTGCCGTGTGTTCCGCTCAGCGCATGTAGTCACTCGTTGTAGTTTGCATTCTAAACCCAAAGCCAAAACCCTGAATCTTGGAACTGGGAAGTGCAGGGATTTGGCCAGGGTAGGCTTCACGTGACCTAGGCATGTAGGGTATGTGCCCTTGTCGGCCGCGGCTCTAGTCAGGTCATCCCCGCTGTTACATCGACTGGGCTGGGTCCGAGTTAACGCATAGTCCCCCTTAAGTAGATAGAACATGCGGTATATGGGGGCCTTATTATAGTATACCCAGAGCCATATTCTATCTACTCAAGGGGGACTATAATTACTCGGAGACCTTTTAGGCAGTCATGCTTCGAATGCCTCAACGGGCCAAAGATCTGACAGGACTCTCGGCTGCCCGTTTTCATTAATGTAGACCCCTGATTAGTAAACCCCCTCCCCTTAATAGGGAGTATAATAGTGATCCTAGTATTAGGGGCCCCTAAAAGGAGGGGTTTATTAATCATGGGTTTACATTATTCCTAGCACCCACAGGCCCTGGTACCTGGGCTAAAACGTGGGCTGCAGGCCCCAAAGCAATGCTTGGGTTGTCATCTGCAGGGTTTTGGGGGATGTTCGAGTTCACGATGCCATTTGCGGAGGGGAAAATAGCCTGTTGCAAAACTTAGGCCCATGAGGGAGTCGGCCTCATCCACGCATTCCGTACCTATAAGATTCATTTGAAATGCCATTTTCCTGGAGATGTCAGGCCCTGAAATTCATCCTGGCTTGCGGCTGAGGCCCTTAGGAGATTATCCAGATAAAGTTGGGGATATGACCCTGCCAGTTATGTCCTGTACAGCTCTGCTTATGCCGGGGGAATCTGAAAGGTCAAGAATGCGCATCAGAAGCCCAAAAGCTCCATTCGCAGCCGCAGGTTCTGCCTCTTGTTGGTGCTGGGCTGTCTGAGCTGTAGTCTAAACTCCTAGTAACCCGCTTAACAACCCCTATAACACTCCCCTAACCAATCCCCTATGCAACCCCCTTTAAGGAGTTTAGACTACAGCTCACATGACCATCAGTCCCACGTAGCAAGCAGGCATTGGACGGCCCGCCATCCTTTGGGCCGCGCTGCGTTCCCGACGGGCGGGCGGGCGGGCGGGCGGGCGGTCGGGCGTGAGGCTGATTTCTGAGCCCGACGCCTCAGAAGAGACCGTTACATTGTCCACAAATGTGCCAAAGAAGCGTGGATCCTAAAGGCGTACACCTGTTAAACGATTGCCCTCTCTAAAGGGCCCCCTTTCAGGTGGACTTCCCATCCCCCCCTGCCTAACTCACGTAGGATGTGCGTCGCGTAGATGCAGGACGCGTTTTCCTACATTCGCAAGTTTCCAGCCTGGCGCCCGCACCTTGAAGCTTGGAAGCTCATGCGTCCTCGCTTGACAAGCACCACCTCTACCTCTGAGGTGTCTTCAGCAGCGAACCTGGTATTGTGTCACCTGCAGCCCCGGCTGTCCATTTCTGGATAGCGTCTCTGCTGGTTGTGGTCCAGCCTTTCTGACTAAGAAGCCTTTCTGGGATTCCATAAATAGGGGGTCCCAGTATTCTTCTTTATTGTAGGGACTCCCAGAAGGGGACCGTCAACTCCTGCCTGGCAGGCAGGGCTTGGTGGACAACCTTGGCGCCTTGAAGTGTTAAGATGCCCACATACTCCATATTCTATCTACTTAAGGGGGACTATACCCCAAACCCTAAACCCTAAGCACTAAACCCTAAACCCCATATGCTATCTACTGGGACTATGATCCTAAACCCTTAAGCCTAACCACAGAGAGGGACATGCAATCCCCTTCTCAGGGATGTGCATCGCGTCTACGCAAGCAGGCGTCGATCTTGTGCTCAGTTCATCCCTGGAATCCCAAAACCCAGAACCCTAAACCCTAAACCCCAGAACGCTAAACCCTAAACCCAGAACCCGAATCCCATGATGCAGGTCTTCAGCGCACTTGCCCAAGTGCGGGCTTGCGACTTTTTGCTTGCAGTCCTGTTCTTGCCAACTCTTGCCACCAGAAGAGGTCCGGCGCCCTGGCCAAAAGTCTGAAAAACTGAAAGGTACTATTGGGGCAATAACCCCGCAACTCTACATAATTTGTATGGGTCTTTATACAACCCTAAACCCTGTGTAACTCGATATAGTTTGTACAAGACTTTATACAACCCTTGAACCTAAACCTTCTGTAATCCCTCTATAACCTCTTAGGATACCAGGCCCATGGCTTCCCTGTGGGATCCGCGAGAGACCTTGGCACGCTGCGTCGTTTGACGCTGGCTCATCTTCTGAAGATCCTCCTTCTCTTCCCCCTACCTCCCCCAAAAACCTAAAACCTAAACCCTAAATCCTAAACCCTGAAGCCAAAACCTTAAACCTGATACTCTCGCTATGTTCCACCGACATGAGGAAGGTCCTTATACCTCGATGAAGCATCTCTCGCTTGTTGGTTCTTCCGGTGGCGTGAGCCATCTGAATTATGCGTGTCCATTGTGTAGAAGGTAGAGTAACTCATGCACCCAAGAAAGGGGTTGGTACTTAGCATGTGTATACTTTCCCTTTTTTAGGGGTGTAGGTTCCTCTGGGTAGGCCCAAATATCTTGGTATCCCTACCATTGTTTAAAGGTCATGGCTCCTCAGTCTTGCCTCGGGTGGGTTGTAGTCCCTGTTAAGTAGATAGAATATGGCTTTGGGTATATTATAGTAAGATCCCCCTATACCCCATATTCTATCTACTTAAGGGGGACCAGAGGTCATGGCTATGCGAAACCTTCGAGACTTTTCGACCCAACATGCTTTGGATCGTCCTACCGGGTGGCTCTGCTTCTTTCAGGCTCATACCTCCCAAGCTGCACCAAGCCGAAAGTTGCCCGCCCTAAGCCATTAAATCATCAAAATCATTAGCATCAGAAGCGGCTCTTTGTCACGTTCATAAACGCAGCTTTGGTTTGGAGATTGGTGCTGACATGCATTCGAGCGGACGAGGGCATTTCGCTGGGCCTGTCGCATGCTGCAGGTAAGTGTTATTCTAAATTCCTAGTATCACCCTTAATGTTGGAGAATCAGATGGAAAAGAAAATTGAAAATGAAATGGAAACTGGGATTATATAGGGGATTATAGGGGTATTCTATCTACTTAACAGGGACTATATTGAATCCAAGGGATGGGTTGTAGCGGAGCCAAGGTTTGTCGGGAGATGTAAGATGGAGGCTGATTTCTGAGCCCGACGCCTCAGGAGAGACCATTAGATTGTCCACACCCTGCCAAAGAAGCGTGGATCCTAAAGGCGTACACCTGTTAAACGATTGCCCTCTCTAAAGGGCCCCCTTTCAGGTGGACTTCCCATCCCCCCCCTGCCTAACTCATGTAGGATGTGCGTCGCGTAGATGTAGGATGCATTTTCCTACATTCGCAAGTTTCTGTGTCCTGTCAAGCTTAGCTGGGAGTGCACGCGTATCCGCATGCATGCAATACACGCAGTATGCGGCCTCGCGCCTGAACTTTCCCTCTCGGTCTTGCACCTGACATAGGGGGCCGACGTGCCTGAGCTGAAGTGGGGGTCGCATGCCTGAAGCAACAGCCAGCTCTGGATTTGATCTACCTGGCTTTGGGGGTAGATACTTCACTTATGTCCGCGGCATATTCATTACTGAGCCGTGCTGGTTGTGGCTCCGGACCTGCAGAGCGCCTTTGTGAGCAAGAAGCATGTAACCGACCGGACAGGGAAGCCAGCAGGCAGGTCTTGAGCAAGGGATGCTGAACAAACTGGGCGCCTTGACGTTTGCAATCCCCTTCTCAGGGATGGCAACCGCATCCGAGCTGGCGCGTGGCGAACAAGCTTCGCTTGGCTGTCTTTTTGCTCAGTTCGTCCGACAGCCTGCCATAGGATTGGGCCGCATTGGCCTACAAAGGCTGACTGCTGAGAGTCCCATGATTCAGGTCTTGTGCGCACTTGCCCAAGTGCGGGCTTCCGATTTGCCATCTGCGACGGGTCACATTGTCTTGATGTTTGCTTTGGCTGTGGTTGTTGTTGAGTGCAGCTCCGGCGTTGCTAGCGCACATTTCTTGAAATCTTCCGATTTCCCTGGAGGACTTGCGCCTTTCGGCGCTGTCAGCGTGCGCAAAGTAACCCATTTCCGTGTGGCGATGGCTAAAGGGCTGTAGGATACACATTGCGATCGACCCCTTCCCAGCTGATCTCCCAAGGCTTGTCCAAACCAGCATGGCGGGGGCGGGGCGCAAAAGTAGGGCATCTTTTCCTGCAACTGCCCGTTTCCGTGTCCGGCAGAGTTTAGGCACTGTTCAGGTACAGATCCGTGCGAGGAAGGCTTCAAGACCAGAGCCTCAGCATGAGATAGTGTTGTGTTCTGGGTTCTTGATGAGTGTGAGTAAAGATTGTTTTGGAATATTGGTGGGTGCAGATCTTGGGTGTTTATTGGGGGAGACCGGGAGCAAGAGCCATGGCTCACAGGCCCTTCAACTGGAGCCTGGGCGTCTGCGGGGAAGTGGATGTTGCATTCTAGGTTTTCCGCCTCTGCTACTTTTTCGCAGAGGTTTCCAGGTGGATTTTGTAGCTTTTGGGGTTCTCACTTCGGAGGTCTAGGTCTTAGGGCTTCTGTGGGACTTCGCATCAAAGTTCCCTAAACCCTAAACCCCATAATATAACATTCCCCAGAGCAGGAACCCCTGGCATGCTAGCTTTCCTTGGGCTGTTGTAAGCGGCCAGCCGGGTGTGCCAGGCCTCCCATGACTCAGTGATTTAGAGCATGCTCCTTGATATGGATGAGGCAGCTGCAGCTATCCAGAAGGTCTCATGTGGAGCTTTCGTTGAGAGGATTTGATCTCATTCTCGTTCGCTTTGTGACCTTATGTATACGGTCAACTTCTTTTCATCTCCAGACATGTCTTGAAGCGCAAGATCAACGCAGAGTCTGGGACCTCTTGAGGTCGCAGCAGGTTGATGCGAGGCTCTGCATCATCATGCATGCGCCGCGGTGCAGAGTTCTATTTAAATGGTCTCCACGCCAAGACCCATGCGCCAGGGTCGCTAATTGTGCCTGCTCAGTTTGTCCTGCTCAGTTCCTTTCGCCAGTAGAGCTTGGCAGCTCTAAGCCACGTGGGATGGAGCCAACATGCAAGCAGATTTCAGCGTCTTCAATGACAGCCTTCCAAGCTTTCAAGCTCTGTTCTCGCATCCGTGTGGGTACGCATGCCTTGGACCTTTGCGGCTGCAACATCCTCGGCCAAGGGAGCATGCGTTGGGACTCTGATTCTGGCAACTAGCGTCTGTGCCCCTGTTTGCAGCTTGTCAAGCCTAAGCCCACCCTAAGGCCTAAAGCCTGTTCTTAGGTGCCCTAAGGCCTGGTGCCAGTGGTTTAGATTAGCCATTCCGAAGTGAACTGTGTGGATTCGGATCCATATGCCCAAGGACGCCAAAACGACCCAAAGTCAGGGCCAAACCAAGAAAAACAGCACAAAGGCTTCATGGTGCGCCGCCCCTCGACAGCCTCACAAATGATTTTTCACCCCCAGAGCTTCGACAAACCCACGTCTCGCGAGGGAAGGGTCCGGAGGATCGTCTACGATTCGGGCCTTGGTCTAAGGTTCGTTGACATCTGCCTCCGTAAGTTAGGTTTCCCTTAGAGGAAGACGTTGGGATGGTCAAGTTCACGAACACCTTGCAGCCCTGCGTCTAAGCCCATCTAAGCTGTTTGCCTTCGCCAAGCTTCGTCTTGGCCTGTTGGTTTCTACGAACTTCCTCCAGGTCCCAGGGCCATAACCCCCATGAACCATCCCCTAAGTTTGGAAAAACCCTAAACCCTATATAGATCCCTATAGAACCCCTATATCCCGATTGGCCCCTTAGAAGGATCCACAAGCGTTGCAACATCTCTCAAGTTGATCCGGAATCATTCCAGGGATGCTGCTCAGCGAGGATTTGGGGCTCATGCTTGCATGGGTCATAGGTGTGGAGGACTGGTGGAGTCCTTGAAAGCATGACTGCACAAATGTCTGGCACCATGGTATTATCCAGTTTTTGGCTGGTGTGCCATGAGGACTTTAGGACCTTGGGCCTTTCCAAGAGCCGGACAGCAAGCGGGGCATTCAATCCCCTCAGGTTTAGAGAGGAACGACGGCAGGAGCACGTCGCATCAACAGTCAACAGGGACATGGCTCACACTGGGCGACTTTGAATATTACCTGAAATTCTGCAAAGGGCAAACCTACATTCAGGCATGGCCGGCAACTGCCAGAAGTAGTGTTGTCGCACCGGCTGTGGGCTAACATTGCATATGGTAGGCCAAACGAGAATGCCCTGCCCACTCGCATTGAAAGCCAGAAGCCCGTGTAGCAAGACCCTCCTAGTATCCTCAATTGGGGATCTATGGCCCCTAATCGTGGGTACCTAGGCCCCAATAGAGGGTAGGCAGGGTCTGGGGCTGTGGACCATCGTGTCCTTGGTTCGAACCTGCCTTTGTCTGGATAGCGCCCGACGTTCACCCTGGAAGCGTCTTAAACAGCAAGCTGGAACGGTCTCGAGCCAGGGGTGCTCAACAAGATTGATGCCTTGACGTGCGCAATCCTGCCCTCTTGGCTGGTCATCGCGATACTTGGGCGCCTGGTGTGCAAGCTTCGCTTGGCCTTCAGCTTGTCCTCAGGGCATCCCGCAGCCAATCTCAGAATCGTGCTGCCGAAGCCTGCGTGTGGTAATCCTCTCTGGGATCCCGCGATTCAAGCGTTCCGTGCAGTTACCCAAGTGCCTGTTGGAGATTTGGCGTCTGCGACCCGTCATGTTGCTTTGATGTTTGCACCAGCTGTCGGTGTCCTTGATGGCGGCCGAGCTGCCTGTCCAAAAAACCTGCTGTCAGATTTAGAACAAGTGGCCTAAAACCATGAAACCATGAACCCCCAGCCAATAACCCCACACCCTAAAGATGAAGTCAACTGCGCGGTTTCTGGATGTCAACTTCTTTCCAGACCGCTGGGAGAATCCAGAAAGTAGATCTCCTGAAGGGTTGAAATCACCCAATCATAGTGCAGGCTGCCATGTCAGGCGGTTCTACTTTCTAGATCCTGTGGGCCCTGGGGTGGGATACCCGGATACCCTTCAGAAACCTTTGAACCCTTGAGTTCAGCACAGGGGTCTGGCTCAATGGTTGCGCCAGGGCTGCAGCACACAATCATTGCGGCTACGAGTCTGGCATCCCATGATTTGATGATTTAGTGCCCTGGATGTGGGGTTTGCCCTAGACATGGGGCCCCGACATAGGCCTCAATGTACTCTAGCCCCTAATTCTTTGCAAGCTTTGGTCCGGGACGGTGCACTTCAAGGCATTGCCCCGCGCCAAGTGGACACTCTTTGAGCTTGCGCCCCCAGCTTAGTAAATCGGGTGAGGGACCACGGGGAAGAGCTTCAGGTCCTGCGAAGCAAGTTGTTTTGCCAAGTGACCAATTCCAACCCAAGTCGGCCTCTGAATGCCATGCCAGCTGGGGGGGCGGACCGGCTGGAGCAGTCCTGTAGCTTAGATCGAGGGGCCCAGCATATTGAAGTGTTGCCGGAGCCTTGATGACGTTTGCGGAATGGCTGAGATGGCAGCAGGGACCACGTTGTTAGACTGAGCGCGCCCGAGACGACCCACAAAATCACACACTTTTTGGAAAACCACATGAGGATGAGGCAAATGACACAAAGTGTGGGATCTTTTGCTGTCGTCTCGGGTTGGCTTAGGACGCACACGGCAACGCAGAACGTCGGGCCCTCAACAGCGCGCCTGCCCTCCCAACGAACGAAACATCTACGCAAGGGTCATCACTGCGCCTACTCAGTTCTTGTTTCTCATTGTAAGGCTTGCCCACCTTTGAGCTTGCGCAATAATTCGAGCGTCGGGGAATTCGAAATCTGAAAACCGGAAATGATGCGATTTCCTCTCTCTTTGGCGGATCATAAGATTTTTTGGCATTTGAATTTTGAGCTTCTGGAATTGTAGGCGAGGCCGATTTTGTTTCTAATTGGGTTTGAGTACTGCGAAGTGCACCCGTATCGGAAAACTCCAATTTGAGCCCCAATCCCTCCCGAAACATACTCCTTTCGTTGTGGGAGAGTTTTTTGACGCGATGCCTGGGTTACTCTGCAAGGCAGCCAACGCGCCTTCAGGAAGCGGCCCGCAGCGATTGCGATGATTGCAATCCCTGCGAGTAGGCTGGGTGCTCGCATTCATGCAGGGAGGCAGACCAAAGTCTCTTGGCTTACCATATGTAGTGCGCATATGTGCTTGTTCATTCGGAGCTGGTGCTGCAGGTCCTTCTGCACCGGAAGCGCTGGGCCACTGATTCTGACAGCTCACCTCTGTACTCGAATGCAGGCTGGCCATCTGCAGCCTCACGGGCATTCTTGACTGTTGCCCAAGGTGAGTGAGCTGTGTCCCTATACACCCCGCGTGTTCGCATTGTCGCGCGTTACACGGGCCGTGTAGTGGCTGCCAGAACTCGAAGCGCTGCCACAGTTTGTGGCTGCAAGCCGGTGCCTACATGCTAGTTTGGAGACCAGCAAGGCCAATGTCAGAACTCGAGTCCCTTATTCCACTTTTGCTGCCAAGCTGTCGGAGAAGCACAAGTTTTCAACGCTTGGCTCCTGGGGATCCCGTGGTTCAGGCGTTCGGTGCACTTGCCCAAGTGCGTTTTGCCATTTGGCATCTGCGAAGGGCCACGATGTCTTGATGTTTGCCTCAGCTGTCGGCGCTTTTGAATGCAATTCAGCCGTTCTCAGCGCATGTCTCTGGAAGTCTTCCACTGGCACTAGAGGCCTTGCGCCTTTGAGATGTGTCAGCATCTGCAGAGTTTGCACAAGGACCCGTAGCGCAGCTGACTCATGTATTGGTAATGCCCCCCTTCTGCGGTCCTATGCTATCTGAACGCTATAGGCGTTGCTTGACAGCATCGCGCGTTGTGACAGCCTAGGTTCATCGGATGACCTTGCGGCCGTCCGGTTCTTTTGCGCTGGCGTCGTTTGGCTGTTGGTTGAATCTGAATCCAGGACGGGTAAATGCGAAGTCACGACGGCTGAGCCCGCTCTGGCGCTGGGTCACATGATGTCTAGCTGTCCAGCTTGAGCGCAGTTGACAAACCAGTGCAGCCTGCATCAGCTTCATGAGCCTTCTGGAGATGCTTCCATTCCAGCGGCATTTGCCACATCTTCTTCTGATCTCCTGCTTTCCGCTGCCACTACCCACACCACATGGTAAGTGCTGCTAAATCGGAGGCTAGAAACATGCCGTAGCCCTGGGAAGTGCTCTAGGCAGCTGATGGTGGAGTGATCTAGCGCGTACGCCCTAGTCTGGATGATGCAGCTGCAGCTAGTGACAGCTAGTCAACTGGAGTGACTCGTTTGCCAGAAGTTGCCTGAGGTCAGAGACGCCGGAGGGCGGGGACATACAGGGATAATGCAGAATCAAGTGGGAAAGCACATTGACAATGAAATGAAAGCAGCAGTGTTGATGTAGGGCTTCGTAGGCGTAGGGACAATATGGTCCACAAGTAGCAGGGATTACATAGGGACACCACCCCAGTGTTCCGAGGGACCATGTACTTGGGCGAGGACCTGGGTCTCAGGCCTGAGAAATGCCGGCCCACGGGCTTTATCCAGATGATACTGCATTCTGACAGGGGAATTCACGATGCCATTCGCAGAGTCGCATGCAAGCTGTTGAAAGGGCTAGGTTTATGGGGTCTATTTGAGACATCTGGCCTCATCAATGCATATCGCATGAAATGCAGGTTGGTTCGATCTGTCAGGACTAAGTTCATTCTGACTGCGCGTTAGCCCAGGATTTATTGGGATAAATTACGTGGTATGACTCCGGTTATGGCCACTCTGAAACTGGTGCAAGGCTTTGAGGGAACCTCACACAAATGTCAAAGCCCATTGCGCAGCATCCGGCGAATTATCTGCCTGAAAGGTAGCCAGCATGCCTTCAGCAAGCGGCCGCAAAGATTGGGACTACTGCAATTCTTGCCCGTATGCTGAGTTCGCGCATTTACGCAGGTGGGCCGGAAGATGTCGCTTGGCGTACTATATGTAGTAGGCATATGTGCTTGTTGATCCAGAGCTGGTGCTACAAGACCTGCTGCAGAGGAAGCAATGGGCCCCTGATTCTGACAGTTCACCTCTGCACGCAAATGCAGGCTGGTTGTTTCCCAACATGAGTGAGCTGTGTCCCTATGTGCGCCGTGTCTTGGCATTGTCGTACCCGACACTCGCAGTGCTTGCACTGTTCAAGGCTGAGAGCCTGTGCCTACACACGAGTTTGGAGACACGCATGGCCTGTGTAAGAACTCGAGTTCCCGTATGGCACTTTCGCTGCGCAGCTCTTGGAGAAGCGCAAGCTTGCACACTTTGTGCCACGGCTACGGGCCGGGTGCGGTAGCTTTTTAGAATACCATGACTCAGGTGTCCACTCATTGGCCAAAGTGCGGATGCACCGCCGTGCTGCTTACATTAGCTATCGGTGTCATTACTGGTAGTCGGCGCGTTCTCACCAGAAGTTCTTTCAAGTCTGCCACGTTCGATGGAGCTGGTACTTGGTGCGGTCACTGCAAGCTTGCGGCCCAAAACCCTGTGAGGTCTGAGGTGCGCTTTGGGCTTCTGTGGTCAATCTTCCAAATCCTGC